>JBCFXI010000206.1:8817-239080 GCA_038496175.1 Ampulex compressa | reverse complement strand
TATATATTTATATTTATATTTATGTGTATGTATGTATGCTACTTTGACTACTTTGACACTTCGTAGAGAGTACACTCAGAGTACATTTGAAATTCAACATTAATTTAATATTAACATTAATTTAATTTAGCAACATCGCACATCAACCCTTCGTGGCTTACACGATCTTGTACGACTTGACCTCGCATTCTTTGCTATAGGCTTCTTTGCGGTGATCATGCACGTTGTCCAACCAAATTCTCGGCCACTCTTCTATTTTCGACTAGAGAGAATGCGCTTTTAAAAAGTTTCTTGGAAAATGAATCGTGCATTTTGAAGCACAGCTTAAATATAAGCCGGGATATGAAGCGACTGTCGCGGTGCAAATTGCATTTCTTGGACAGTGAAGGATTAGTACCACGTTCCTGGTAACATTTAATGATATGAGGATGACATAAGTCAGCAAACGCTTCTCATCAAATTCATTTAGACTTTCGTACCAGACGATACGTTCTTAATAGCATAGACAGCGACGATCTAAATTACACGGTCTGGTATTACAGAATACCATATAGGTACAGAAGTTATCAGTGTATTTCAGCTGATTCTCCATTAGCAGTGCACGTTTCGTTAGGATCAAAACATAGCAGTTGCTTTGAAATAAATTCGCTCCCTCCTTTGCCTTGTATCGCATAAATCTCCAAGGATAATTTCTCTAATAACACGCATCATTCTTTCACGAAAGAAAGAGGTTAATCGCGATTATCGAAGGGTAAGGAGGACTTTTGAATGACGTTTACACAAGTGACGAGTTATTCAAACGTCTTCTAGAACGGGCAAAAATTAACCATCTCTGCTCCGCGTTAACATGATATTTTCATAATTCCCCGTAACAGATAGAAGACTGTATTTTCGACCGCCTCGATTCTCACGGCTTCGCGAAACGAGTATAAGGAGTACATTCCGCGCGTAAAGCTCCCAGGCCTTGGAATAATTTATACTACGCGATTCATTAGGTTTAATCGATATGCAATACTATTTTGCCCTCCATTCCTACCCGTTAATATTCATTATTCCCCTGTTCTTCGTTTTAATTGCAAAACGCAGGTGCGCTTGTGAATGTCACGTGTGACACGCAGGGGGAGGGGAGCACGCTTTTGCAGACCGCCGTACGATTGTCTGGGGATTTATCTTGTCCATTGCGTAAGCACATTCCCGATAGAGAAATGTAATAATTAAACCCGTTATCGATCTTGCCATTATTGAATTGTTATCAGATAAGGATCGTCAGACGTACCATGTCTTGGCCAAATGTGAAAACTGATCGATCACGTGCCTATCGATATCGTCCCTCATACCTGGATGAAAATTTATTATCACCCAACACTCTTTACACGATAAACTCAAGCTGCTTCCACGATAAACCAATATTTCTAATGAAACAATATTTCCAGAATAAAAAACACGATATCTCTCGGCGAAAGGATATTTCTATAATGAAAATAATATCCGAAGTTGGTGTCCGTATTGTATATCGAATACGGCCTTAAGAAGCCTTGCGTAATACCGCTATTTCGACTCTAAATACACGAGTATGAATAAACGATGATCAAGGCGGAGGCCACCAAGGCTGATGAAATATTTTCACCGGTCTAAACGCCGGCGCGCCATTACGCGGTTGATTATGCGCCCCTAATCTAATTTTTTTATTGGGGCAAAATAACGAAGGCCCCTGCTGTCGACGGTGCGATCTACACACAAACACTCGATTTTATTAATGCAGATAAGGAGCCGTCTGGAAGGCACTTGCCGAACAAAGCACTTGCTCCTGTTTATTCTAGCAAACGTTATCGGCGCCGATAGATAAGATCAAGGAGGAGACGTTATCCCGCTGAGAGCGGGCAAGGGCCTCGTGACGGCCGATCTCTTCTTCTTATCACCTCTTCGCTTCGTCGGCAACGAATACTACGTCTGGCAGCTCCGAAAATTCGCGTCACGTCTCAGTGAGGTTTGCGAGCGATAACTGGGTATCGTTGCGAATCGATTCTCACCTCTCACTCGCCCAGCCCACTATATAATCAACCAGTTTTGTTAATCCGGACACATTCGTTTGTTATTCGTGTAGAAACCTCATGCAAAGGAAGCCTCTCGGGAAGCACACGGGTCCACGAGTAGTAAACACAATTATTCAAAAGTGGGTTATTCGCAAAAATCGTATAAAGGTATTATGAGCTTCCGAGGACGGTTTGGGAATAAGAGGGTGTAGTCTGAGATACGACCATTTGATAAGTGACCGTAGATTCGTGCTGTAAATTTGCAGTATGAACGTAAAATATTCCAATACACTCATCATTCTAAATGCCGAACGAGCGTAATTAATATAGTAAAGTCAAGAACGCGGTTGATCATAAGAGATTGTAAGTGAAGGTTGGACGGAGATGCACGAGCAAATCGACGAAGAGAAATCAAATTGCACGGGGCACGGGTAGCTCTCCTGCGAATAATCGTTAATGCAACGCGAGGGATCGATTTTCCTAGCCTTCGAGGTGCAATTTCTTTAACGTTGCACGCACTCGATCGGCTTCTTGCGCGCGCAGCCGCGGAGCAAAAAGGGCAGAGCTTTCGAAACTCCTTGTGCAATCTGCTATTATTCGCTTATTAAATGCATTTTTACCCTATCCTCGGCGGAGGAAATAGAGAAAAAAAGAGGAGGGCAGGGGGGGAGGAAAAAAAAGAAGGAGAAACTTCGTTATGCATACGCCGTGGCTCGAGGTGTCTATTACGAGTTTACAAGTGTCATTCATCATACGCGTGGTGGGGGGAGAGGGGAGGGGGGGGGGGGGGGCCCCCCCCCCCCCCCCCCCCCCCCCCCCCCCCCCCCCCCCGCAATGAGATTTTCCGATAATGTATTCGTACGACGCACGCGAGGAACGATTCTAACGCGATTACACGCTTCATTGACGGATACGCCAGATAATTTTGCATAACGACAGTGCCATTATCTTGTGGACGCTTGGCAACCACCCCTTTGACTGACCGACGAGATAACTTCGAGCCAAAATCCCGGCGCGATCGTTGCGTAAGCAAAATATTTTTGGACGAAACTCTTAATCGTGCAGGAACGCACCGCTCCCAGGTGTTCTGTCGCGGATCCACTTAAATTCGATGTCCTGCGTATGGATTTCAACGCCGTTGTAATTGCGGCGGCCCTAGGGTTTACTACGAGAATAGCACGGCCTGAGAATAAACCGAGCGTCCCTTACATAAGTTACACGCAATACAGCCTTTTGCACGTCGGCGATCGCACGTGTGCAGCAATGATAAAAACGATGATAACGTCAGACTGACTTTGACATCATCGACTTTCGCTGTGTAGAGCGTTTCTTCGAATCGGGTTTTCCTTCGTAAGGTTGTGCACGAAGTATGTATAAACGCACTGTTCTTTGGAGTTTCTGTCGTTAATTATGAATCTCATATATATAAATTCACATATAAAATGTATATATAATTTTTATTTTTATATATATATTTTTATTTATATATATTTTATATTTTTTTGTTTTTTTTTTTCCCCTAGGTATTGTGGATTTTGACTGCTTAATCATTCGCCTGACAAATATATATCGTACATTAGAACAGTATTGTCCGCATTTATCTTTATCTTACTCCTATCTTCGAGCGGAAATTAACTCCTAAAGAAAGACGAATTGCTCCGGATATTATCGTTCCTACACAAGATTATGAGTACACGATTTACTACATGATCGCTAATTCGAGTAATCACTCGTATGAATTTAAAGTTGATGGTGAAGATAAAAATTAATTGTTCCAGAATTGTTCACATCCATCTTGTTATTAGAACATACAATTCAACGAATAAGCGTCGCTGCTGCCTCAACTTTTTGCAGTGTCGCGTGTAATACCGATTCCCTCGTTTGAACTTCGATTCAAAATCCACAGCAATTACGTGAGTGCTCTACGAGAGTTATCTGGCGCATTATAAGTAAATAAATAAGCGAAACCCGTTGGCCAAGATACGCGAACCGGCGCACGAGGTCAGAGCGATCGGTCCAGACATCCACAACACTGCAGGCCTCGTGAAAGATTCCACGCATTCTTTGTCCCCGAAGGTTTATCTCCGTCTTCTAATTAAAATGTCGCTGTTATTGAGCTTAACGCTTTATCGCCGGACATTCTTCGCGCGCTAGCGCGGCCTACCGCGAGTAGCTTTTGCTAATGTAAACCAAGTCTTCGTTGAAATCGGTACGAGCCGCCAACTTTCTCATCTCGGTTTGTTGAATTTTCGCACGAACCTCGACGGAAAAAAACCAAGCTCGCTTTACGCCCACTGGTTATTTTTCTTATGTAATATATATGTATATATATATTTTTTTGATAGTACATTTTAGGTTAAGTATCCTCAATATCATTCGAAAGCAAGCAATTCTACAATCAGTCCGCAAAACAACTGGAATATTCCATAAATCGATAATTCACGTCGATGAAATATTCGCTGGGTGAGGAGGAGAATTCAAAATACACCGTGTATTACGATCTATTACGACAATTTATTAACGACAGCTTTTAAATATCATTCTATTTAAGTACACGTTCGGAGCCTCGTCGACTGTCATTGTCTTCGCGGATAATTGAATCGTCATTAATCAAGGATCCAGCCCCCAACGATTTCGTAACGATCTATTTTTACTCCTACCTCCCTCTCCCCTTTCGCTTAAAAAATGAGACAACAGGGAAAGCGCAATGTCCCATGCAACGTTACAATGCAAATTCCAATAACAATATGGAGAGATGAAGAGATCTAAGAGAGCTACGATTGTGTAGTGGATTGAAGCTCGGATCTTCCACGTGAGTTCGAATCCCGCTCATCACCTCTAATTTTTCCTGTAGCTGCTGTAGCTATTATACTCTAGCTCTGGTGTTTCGAAGCCCACCTTAAATAGTAGGTCCTAGGCCAAATGACCTTAGCAGTCGGTACCAAAAATTAATTAAAAAAAAAAATATCTATGCGTAATCCTAGTTGGCGTGGATCAACACTAAACCTACCAAAGCGATCAAAATGACCGATCGATCGTTTCTTATTGTTAGTAAAATTGCTGCACTCAGCAAAGAGGCATTTTTTGCGATTTTCCATGATTTTACCGGAGAGTATGAATTATAATATCGATCTATCGACATTTCTTCTTAGTACTCTTTTTCTTTGAGGATACACGTGGTATACGTAAATATATCTAGAAAGTGGCTGGTAGGTTTGGCGTTAAACGGCCGCGAGTTTGGCCGAGTTTTCCCCCTGTTCGCCGTGTGACCTTGACAATAAAAGGGAAACCGTATCGCGGCCCGCCGATCGGCTTCGAAGACGTCGCATTTTGGACTTTGCCTCGGCAACAATGATACTGCAAACGGATTTGCTGTACGCTATCGTGCGCACGCCTTGCTTTGTAGATGAGACAGAACCTACCGCAATAGGAATCAAAGTCTAACGTTTCTTGACCCGTTTAGTTTAGCATCTCCGTGCGCCCGTTGCCCGATCGCGATACGTCTCGCGATAATCGCACGATAAACTGACTTTGCATACCTTAGAGCTCTTCGATTATATGTACGTAAATAAATACCTTAGCAGTGTCCGCAATGGAATATGAATTTCATCCGATGCTTCCGCATCGGACGATCGTTTGTCCGGATATTCACTAGGATGGAGATATATCAGCTGTACAACTTTGCTTCCGCCAGTTTTTCCGAGATTCGAGGCTTTATCGACAGAAACTGGTTATATATTTATGATTCAAAGTATTGTCCATCGTCGACCACTACTTTCTCCTATCTTTCAGACCGCGCACAAATCCCGCGTTGAAAAAAACCGTTACTTACCACGAAAACCAGGTATAGGATAATGGCGGAAGCAAAGTTGCACGCATAATATTACGAGCATGCTGTGTATAGTACATGGAAATGGAAGGTTACTTAATCCAATAACCGCCATTGCTCCATTTATGGGACGCCATTTTGAAGTGACATAAAAATATTGGAAATAGATCTTAATACACTGCGCATGTCTCTGCGCAGATTGGGTGAAAATGAATTGGACTATTATTTCAATCGATATATCTAGATAACATATGTGTAGTAAGAATATGCGTAGATAACATATTGATTGAAAAATAAGTCAAATTCGCTTTGACCGAATTGTGGCTGGTGATGGGTTAATCGTACAACCAACGGATACTGGATCGCGTATGATCTAGCTTTTAAGAAGGCTTATCTAGGTTCAAATATGAAATGCGCGGTTGGTTATTTATGATCCACGAATGTGTTAGACAAATATGCGATCGACCATTGTGTATATTTTCTGGATATTACACGCGCTACTAAAGCCTATAGGGAGATCGAAGATTAATACGAAAAATAGTATTAAGGTACACATGAAGGTTTTGCGATAAGGAAAATTTGGGTAAGTATAGTTTCAACCGAATGGTAACACAATAGTTTCACGCCTCGTGGAATTATTCGGGGGCTACCTTCCGTCTCGATCGAACTACGAAGAAAGAATGTCTAGTACAAATATACTATGGCCTATTTTTATTCTGCCTTCTTTGACCCGCTTTGCAGAACTTTCGAGTATTTTTAGCTATGTACACAATTTACTACTGGTATTGATAGAATTACCGTCGACTTTCGAAAAAAAAAAAAAAAGTTGCTTCTTCCGGAAAAAAAAACTCTCCCTGGTTAATTTTATAGTTTAACACTCTTTTTTCTGCACCTCGTATTATACGCGGGCAGTGTATTGGCCTATCTAAAATTGAAATCTGCGAAGAATTTACGTGGAATATGGTTCGGGTAAATCGTAATCGGTGCTATTAAAAGCACCGCCAACAGGTTACATAAATAATCCAATATTCTTGTACGCTGTACCCCTCCTGACACGTTCCGTGGGTCAAGACTTTCAGGATCCGCTATACTTAGCCTTATAATACGCAACGAGACATGCGTGAGATTAGGATTGCCGTGGCACAAAATTAATGGACTTTGGCGAGGTCACATCGGCTGGGTCTCCTTTATATCACGCCTAGTACACGTGAATTTCAACTCTTGCCGCACGATAAAGATTAATTGGTGCTATACAGAAAATGCGCCAATCGGCTTTCGAGATTTGTATTAATCTCCCTTGTGGAATTTTTCCATGGTATGCAAGTGCAAAAATCCCGGAACGAAGAATTCTCCTCCATGTTTTCTTAGCAGCGCGTGTCTCTCCTTGGTTGTTCCGTTTGCAAGAGCGAAGAGCAAATACATATTCCGATTCTCTCTGCGTGCACCAACACACGAATACATTGTATTTAAAGCTACTTATTATATAACATACCGTATGAAGCAACAGTAGCCTTAATTAACACACGACTGGGACACAACTATTCTAACAGTCGACCAAGATGTATCACAGCAACGAACTATAATCTATCGAATGTCGTCTTATTACTAGATACATATTCAGACCGCATAGTATCGGAGAAAACGCTGCAAGTCTAATTCGTGGAACGGAGTGAAACAGACAGCTCTATGCCTCCTTTGAATTCTCTTATACGTCGAAGCTGCATTCTCTCCGCAGAAAAATTTTTTAACGTTCTCCCAAAAAAAAACGACCAATCTTACAAGCTCTTTCCAATTATTATTACAGCCATACAATTTTTTTTTTTATAAAGACAACGATGAAAGAACAATATATCCACGTATGTATCGTGATGGATGCATTGGTTTATGCGCTGCAGAAATTACACTTTAAATCGTGTTCTTAGCAATAAGCGCGTGTATATCGTGTTCGAAGCAGCTTCAGTACCGCGAAACGCATTCGTGGTTGAAGATTCGGACCACAATCCGCTGCAGCACGTGCGTGGCTCGTTATTACGAAGCGAATCGCATTCCTACGTTCGGATATCGCGGAACTTTTCCGCACTTCGCCGAGTTCAAAATCGCGGAACGTTGCTTACGTGGATGCACGCAGAATTTCAATCCGAGATTAGGGACCGACGTACCGAGAAATTAATGGATTCGTGACCGAGAAGTGATTGTTGTACCACAAGGAAACCACGGCGCCTGTTGAATCCACGCCGGTTGCGTCACGCATATGCGGTTTTGCGTGTCATCGCGCGTCAGCAGGATTGCCCTCAGGATTCTGTCAAAGACTCGAGAGTGCACCTTGTTACGAAAGGACATGACGTTCATGCTACAGCGCGGCTTATTTCGTTCGCAAATAGTCTTAATTTCGAATCCTCCGTGAAACGATCCCCAATCTCTCATAGCTTCTACTCCTTCCTCTTGCTAAAAGCTTTGGTACGGAAAATTCGCAAGCTTTCGTATCAACCTTCTTAAGCTCACGTTAAAAACCTTCGTGTAATACACTAGAACCATCGACCACTTTCTGGATATATTATAGCGCGCGATGTGTATTTTTAAAAAATAAGAAGAAGAAATGTCGATATATATCAATATAATCGTGCAATAATGAAATTATCGAAAGTCGGGGAAAATAATAACATTTTTTATATAAAATAAAAAATATAATTGATACATTTTTGACGAATGACCGACAGTTATTTTAACCGACATAATAGTTCGAGTGTTAATCGAGACGCTGTTATTTATCCGATTTCCTATCGTAACTTTGATGTGCAAGTCCCTGGCATAAAGTCTTGATAGACTATCACGCTAGATTTATGGTGGAGTTCAACTTCGTTCTCAAGATTTTTTTTCTTCGGGCATAAGAGAAGATCTGAATGGCAAATGCATCCTACATCTTGCTCTTTGCTTCTCTGTACATAGCCAAAGGCGTGCAAATAGAGTCGGATTATTTCCGTATGATAATGGACGCACCGTTATTAACGTGCATGTTTGATTTCGATGCGGATGCGAAGGACGAATATTATAATGTATGCTTAGTCTACACATCCCCGAGATATTGCGTAAATTTCTTTGTTTGGAGGACGGCATATGGCCGACAATAGACGTTTAATGATTATGGATAGTTATGGATAGTCGTATGCATCAGCAACGGCCGCGCCTGGCTTTGCAGGAAATGCGCCTTTGAGGTTTGTGACACTTATCAATTAGATGATTCAGTGTGCTACGCTTTCTCGCGATTTTAAATATATTTCCAATGACGTCAGACGATGTCAAATTTAAAATATGCGCGCTTCGTTGTGTCCGGATGAGCAGAAAATTATTCTGAATTTCTTGAACAAAGCCTACCGCCATGGAGAATTTCCGCGATGTTGGATTCATTAGGCAAACGATACCTTCTTATGGTGGCAACTCGATTATTCAGCGTACAAAGGAAGTGTATTTTGAGAAGGTCTTGTGCCTTTGCTCACTTCTCTCTACTCACTTTTTTCCCCGATGATATGTCAAATTAATCGTTTCGCCAGTGAGTTAATTGTAAATCTTTTAATTGCAGCATAAATAAATTTCGATTATGCGTTGTGCGGTTTTAATGCACAATTGTTTAAGGATCCACGCTATAGTCCCCTCGCGAGTTTTTCATACCTCACCTGTAGGTCTCACCGATCTAGAGGAGTGGTTTATTAATAGCTGGCAAGTATTCGAGAATTCGATTTTAGACTATGCACGGACGCGTGAAATGTGTCTGCGGGTGCTGCGATTTAGCCTCCTTGGTTAACCAAACAACCATCCCCACCGCGGCAAAGTCAAATATAATCCCAAAACCTCGCTATAAATAACCCGATACTATTTTGGACCTCTGCGTCTATAACTCGTTATTAAATGAATTAAATGGCCTTGCAAATTGAAACATCGATTTTACCTTAAAAATCGAGAATAGAAGAATACTTTAGCTCCAATACTGACGATCGATTTATATCAAGAAGGACGATACTCTATTACCTGTCTCGTATATCGGAATATAAATATCGAAAGAGTATAAGAGTGTCGATACAGGTCACTTTATACTATTGTACATACATCCAACATGCGCCATCAATTCCATTTTCCATACCAATACCAGACGAATCACCCCTATATAATACACGCACCTACCCTCCATTAAAGCATAATCGAGTTAAACCTTCCAATTTGTCGATGCAATAAAAACCGAAAAAAGAAGATCAAAGAACGAGGGGGACCTAAAAGTTTACAGTTGCCACTTGGCAATGAATCGCTTGGCTTTCAAAGCCCAGTTATTTAAAAATGCTGTCTGGGATTTTCAAGCAATGTTCGAGCAGGTCTACAGCACAACTGTAAAACCGTCGAAGTCGCCCTTGCAAAGTGAAAAAATGAAATTTTCGAATGCGTGCTATGTACTCTTCAGAGACGAGGCCCGCTCCTGCGCCGGCTATTTTTCATTTCTCTTATCAGAAACGGCGTTCTCCTCGTTACAAAACCGTCTGGCCGGCCGCTGGCTCGGCTAAAAGCATTACTCAATAACTTTCAATACGCTTAGAACAGCCACGCCGGCCGGCGATCGGGACAACCGTGAGCAACAGGTGTGTTTGCACTCATATGCGTGCCACGTCTTTACTCCATTGCCTTCTTAAGGTCGTTTCTCTATACGCGTAACGGCAACCTCGCGGATTCAGGGAAGAAAGGGAAATCGCGGCGTCAAACGGTAGGTATACCGGTTGAAAATAATTTATAGACACTGGTTGATAATGGTATAGAGATAAATGATATTTGAAGTTAGGTGAAAAGAGAAGAGTTGGAGTACTGGGATGCTGTAGTGAATAGAGGACTGGAGATCGGTAGGAAGGATCTCAAGCTCGAATATCATCCATGAATAACTTTCCACGTGAAACGTATAGAGCAACCTCGGTAGTTTGGAATTTCCATCAAGACGATAGAACTTCAAATTAACTTAGCAGTCGATGTAAAAATGAAAAAAGAGAGAATTAAAAAAGAGGCATTGTCATGGATAAAGTTAATTTTGCGTTGATATAAAATGCTATGCGGTGGTCGCAGGAACGAGTTAGGAAGATCGATGCTTAACCCATTTTTTGTAATTGTCCCTTTTTTGGGACGTTTGTTTTTTTTTTTTAATTATTTCTACCTAAGCAGAGAAACCTTTACTTTCGATCATCGCACCTAAATGTTATACTGACTACTATAAAAATTACAAATTCAATGAAACATGTTTTCTCTAATTAGCTTACTGTAGTAAATGAATTGATTAGTGCATTTCTTAGGCTTGCACTCGCCTTTGGTATATAATGTGTTAAAGGCTCAGTTTTCGCAAGGAAATTAATCTCGCTGTTCCGAGTGAACGCGTTGCAGTTTTATCCTTTTTGTTTGACAGCAGGAGGAATAAGCTTTACGAAGATCGTAAATCTGCCTTCCCTGTATGATCGTAAAACACACAATGTCGAATTGTTACTCGCCTCGTGATCGCGCGAGGATACTCGAAAGTCCCTGTTTCCAGAACCGTCAATGTTCACACTTTGCCGCAATTGCAAAAGCCCATGCCAAGTGTTTATCTTTGGAGTTCTCGAGTACGTATCTATCGTTAAAGGATAAAATGACACGTGCGTAGCTCGGCCTGACAAATCTTATTTTCTAGGAATGCCGGACAGGTTCCACTTTGTGCCCTGCAGGTGCATAACGCGTACCTGCACGCAAAACTGAACCGATTTGATCGGTGATTTTCTTGCTAGTCTTAAAATTACTGCAACTTTCTCCACTCCTCTTTAAAGTTTCCCCTTTCAAGAGACTAGACACAAATATCACTAGATCAAAGACAAGAGACTCGATCAAATATCAATAATCAGTTTTTAATTGGTCTCAAGAGGAACTCTTTATCATATCCCACTGACGTACGATAAAAAAAAAGTGTATCGCGTTGAATAATATCGCATCGATCAGGAGACGCGAATAAATCTTCGCTCGAGATCCGTCATGCACGCTGAATCCTCCTGAATATATAAGACTTAAAGTGGTATACTTCCAACATTATGCACGCGAGTTGCAGATGCCGACATGTATAAACGAAAGAGCTCTTAAGACATCGTACGATCCACATTTTACACGCGTATTCCCTGCGACGCGAAATCCGGAATTCTGTTGACAAACCCAACGTCATATTTACCGCGGACATTATTCATAGTTTAATTATCGAGCGCTCAAAGCGAGCATAGAAATCACACGGCGCGGCACCGTGGTTTGCATAAATTTGAAAATGCTAAACGTCCTCCCGGGGAAAATGATGGATTTCGCACATTCAGGAGTAACGTCGTTGGGTCAATTCTTTGGCGCGCGTTTATGCCATTCCCGTTTACATCGCGCACAATCGTGAGCGCCGCACAGATGAGCACCTGCGATATGTTACAGATTGTTAACCGTACAATTAGCATCGATACGCGCGAATGTCCTTGCGCGGCTCTGTTAAAGGTTATCCCGGCAGGTGCTACTATTTCGCAGTTTTACGGCCACCTGTTGATCCTTTAGCGTAAGAATTCGTTTTTCTGCGAACCGACCGGCCGCCTAACCCACGGGAGGAAAAACCGCGCGATGTATGCCCTAAAGAAACCAGGCATTCCGTACGCGCCACTTTGATTGCCTTTGACTCCTATACAAACTGCCAGGGTGCCGAGTCACGAGAGTTGTTCTAAACTCATGGATTTTACCTGGAATTGGCCGGGAGAAAAGTTCCTGCTTTGGCGCGAGAAACCTGTCGGTGCAAATGGGTATGGCGCAAAGTATTGCCGTGTCAAAAGTAGTAAACTCTTCCCCCGACGGCCGACAGGTATACGGGCGATAATTCTAAATCGAGTGTGGCGTAGAAATTGGATATAATAGCTTCCAGGTAGGATTGCATCGGTAATAGCATTCGCGCGAATTTCGATGTAACCGTGAAAATGTGTCTTCGGCTTCCGTGGCTATTTAGCCCCATTATTTTACCTGGTGTATCTCGCTGGATTATAAAACGTGGCAAATGGAAGGTTATTTATTCCAAATGGCCGTAACAGTTTGCGCAGAGCATTAAGGAAACAAATAAAGCAATGCGATTCAAAGCAATACGGTTATGATTAAACCATCGTTTCGTTCTCCTCGCTTCCTAAAGTTCCATGCAGGTTCATCATTACGATTGGGGCGTTGCGGTCTGCGTCTTCCTAGAACCGGCGATCGATGCAGAAGGTACGTAATTATTCGTGTCGCGATTATCGTGTTATGCCATAAAAATTGGCGACGATTAAGAACCGCTACGAGAAGAAGACCGAGTCTTTTTTCTTTTGTTTTTTTCTTTTCCCCTAACGTCGCCGGAGCCCCCTTATCACGATAGTCGCGATTTCTTTCTTGTCGAGAAAAACACCGGTTATTTTTTCCCCTCTGTCGTCTGCTGGTTCATTTTCATAATTAACGTCCGCGCCGCACCATTTGAGTAAAGACTGCCTTTAACGTGTTTCCACGATATGTCGCAAGCGGTGTCTCTCTCCCGGACAGATCGCGGGGCTCATTAGCCTTCGATTTGTATCCAGCGTTTCCCTTTTGTCATTCCTCGATAATGAGCGCCATACAGAGACGCCGTCTTGCGCGACGCTTCCGACCCTGATTTCCTTCGTTCGCCAAATCGAAAGACAAAAAGCGCCCGCTAGGGGGATTTTTAAGGAGAGCTCGACTCGATCGACTCAGACTGCTCTCCCGTATCGTCGCAGAGTGCAGAAAAAGCAGAGCTTGATAGAAATATCGACAAAGAATTAGTGCTATTCCTACATTCTAAACGTTGCTTAATATGGCGGCTTTTTATATTCTATGAAATTAATTTATATATGTATGTATATCTGTATGTATGTATGTATGTATGTATCTATGCATCTATGCATCTATGCATGCATGTATGTATGTATGTATGTATGTATGTATGTATGCATGTATGTATGCATGCATCTGTGTATGTATGCATGTATATATGTATGTATCTATGTATGTATATAGGTACACCTATATCCTGAGAACACGCTTCAGGTGACCAATTGATCTCACCAATGTTAATATAGCAACGATTGCAACACGCAACGGCGGTAGCTGTCGCGTGCGTGTCCCACTATATTACGTAATGGTCATTCAGTCAAATAAACTAATAGATTCCAGCTTATGTGTTACGAAGGATCCATGCTGTCTTTCTGTACCCTTTTCTTTCTAGACCATAGCCCGTTTAACGGCACGATTGGTGCCTATAATTATAATCGGCATTGCGACTGCTGTCATGCAAATCCTAATTTTACATTGCTATACGCAACAGTGCACATGCAAATAAAACGAGAGCGTCTCATAAAATTATACGGTACACCATAATATCAGCATGGCAACTGACTTAATCGTAAGATATTAGAATAAAACGTACCGAATCCAGGATTAAGATGAGATATATGTAACACGGGCTACTGATTCGTCAAAATCATGCGTTTTACGCAAGATCAATGTAAGCTGGTGAAGACGATTGTTTCGTCGAAAAAGGAAGCTTAAAAACGTACCGTCCAAATACGGGGTCAAATACGAAGCTTTAAATAAGCGCTAATATTACCTGGATCGTTCCATGATTATGCAAACGATTCGGTTCACGAATATCAGGATAAATAAATTCGTTATATTTTAATTCGTACCATGTTTTGCAAATCACCCTGCACAGAGTTACAAGGATTTTTCTCAATTTTTCACGCGAATCCAAAAGCTTCAAGACACAATGTCGTACTTAACCCATTATTTATCTTCGTCCTTTTTTTGAAACGCTTGTTTTTTTTTAACATATTTTTACCTAAGCAGTGGAACTTTTAGTTTCGATTATTCTACCTAAATATTGTATCGACTGCTATAAAAGTTGCGAACTAAATAAAAATATTTTTCCTCTAATTAGCTTATCATTGGAAATTAACCAATGAGTACGTTTTTAGATTTGCACTTGGCTTTGGTAGACAATGAGTTAACGATGTATTTTTGCGCTATAACATTTCCTATGTACTCGCAGGTCCCATCGCACATTATCAAATGTTTATCCGCGTTCTCTCGGGTGCGAACCGCCAACATAGAGACTTCCCGTCCGCAAGCGCGAAATACACCTAAGTATTCTGTTTGACTAGACTGTCGGCGGAATATTAGCATAATCAAATAGTTTCGTAGGATGGCGCGTATATCTTCGCAATAGCGTAATTACCATCTCGATTCGCGAACGCGCCTCCCGAATCGACGCACGTCGTTAACTGGAAACTCATTGCGCGCAATAGCGTCACGATTGCGTCGCGATGTGAATTCGATTGATTTCGAAGCAATCGTAAGGGCAGAGCTGCGATGGTGTGATGGATAGAAGCTCGGACCACCGCGCAGGAGACCCGGGTTCGAATCCTGTCTATCAACAATGATTTTCTAATGTTTATACCGTAACTCTGGTGGCTTGAAACGAATCTTCAACAATAGGTCCTAGACAAAATGACATTAACGATCAGTGCAGAAAATTAATAAAAAAGAAATGGCAAGGAATAGTGTGATACTTTTATCGGGTAATTCTAAAAACGTAAACATATAAGAGCGATGCTACCGCTTATAGGACGACGTTTTATTTATTCCACCGAGTTATAATAACGCAGATAACGTAATAAGCGCAAAACGTGCCTCCGTCGTGTCCCTGATTTATCGTCATCTTGCGTCACGAAGCAATTTATGCATTTCTTTACGCACGTTTTTATCGTACGTTAGGCAAATCCAGATGCATGTCATTAACTTAAACGTTCAGTTTTTGCCTTCCATAAAAGGACTTCTTGTGCTACGAGAATTTCTATTTTCCATATTAATATTGGAATAAGAAATTCATAAGTTTGAGACACGATGCTCTCCTAATTCCTCTTGCTCGATAAATGGTATCGTAACTACAGCTGTGGTCTTGGCGAGTAATATTCTTTCTCCCAGCCGGGTAGGAAAATAAAAGAACGGTTTAAGTTTAAACGAGATTTCTGCTCTATCGCGAGCTCTCTTCGGATATAACATACAAGCTAATTTATCCAAACAGAAATATGATAGAAAACCTTGCATGTAATTGTAAAATACAATAGAAAAGTAGATGTAAAATAGGAACTAGCTGCAATGGAAACCGTAATTGTAAAAATGTAATAGAAAATCTTGTATTGTGATCGTATAAAATGAAATATATATTAAAAATCGAGGTTGCGAAAGATATGGATTAATCTGGAGATAATATAAGTTTAAGCTACGAGTCAACTAAGCTGAATAATCGTGGCCGCATCTCCGATTAAAACCTTCGCGTATTGCACCGTCAAAAGGATTCTCGACCGAGAAGCTTGACGTAGCCACAGCTTGAAGATCGTTCTTAATTGACGTTAGAACAAAGACCATTCCTCTTTCCTTAATTGGCGCAAGTTTTCATTGATAAAGCTGCAGATCGTGTTCACGACGAATGAGACGGTTTATCAAGATAAAACGCGAAGCTTTACATAACGTATTTTTTTTACTATGCGAGGCAAGAACGATGAAAGAACACCAGAATTGCGCTATTCGGAAAAACGAATATTCACTTCGCTCGCAATTGCGCCAAAAACCGAAAGAACCTCTACTACAATCCTACAATTCAACAAAGTTATAAAACATCAGCCGTTCGATGCAAATGTAAGCCTCGTATCGTATATCAAGGATACAATGTATCACATTTGTATTCCATCTATATCGATGTAGAGATATCGATGTGTATATATATACTTTAAACATATTATACTACCATGCATTAGTACAAGAATGTTACAACAATGATAGAACAAGTTGTATATAGACCGAATGCATGCACGTTCCAGCGATGAAATTAACGTGGATCCTCAAATCGATTCAGATTACGATTGAAATGCTGGAATGAAAAATGTCATCCCTTCCGCATGCGCATGTTATTTGATAAAGAACTTTGGAGTAATTTCAAATTAAATCCCGAACCACGAGCGCTCGGCCGGAATGCCCCGAATGTGTTTCAGCTTCGATTACGCCAAGTCGACAAATTATCTTTCGCATCACGATGAAATTTCATTATCCTTACGCAGACTCATTAAGGCTCGGCGGAACTTTCCAACCGCTGGACAGATCCTATTGGCGAAATACAGCCCAGAGGCAAAAATCCTGTTTTGTGCGCGCAGGTTTTGGGACCATCTCGCAGACGAGTTTACATTCGTATGCCGGCGCGATTGGTATTTTAGGGAGCTGTCAGCGTCGCTTAAGTTTATTTATGAATTTAAAGTCTCGCACTAACTTTCTTCGACTAGTGCTCTATAAACTTGGACCGCGGAGATAAGACGAACTCCTTATTTACGCTATGTTTATTCTGCTCTCGAAAATTTCACGCGCCTCGATCTTGATACTAAAATTTGGATCTTTTGCAATATATATTAAATAGTAGTAAATATTGAATTTTCGCTTATATTGCTTAGGATAATATGAACATTGGAGCGAGATGTTGAAAATACTGTATCGAAAAAAATGAGCAACCGAAAGCAATGTCCCAGGATAAATGTAGAAGTGATGGTCAACGCATTCATTTTTTTTTACGAGAATCGTATATTTAATATTCGTTAATAAAAATTCTTCCTCAAGAGGCAATATAATTCGCTTGATTTTTCGAAAGTCCCCCGGCATTTTTTCGTACCTCCACATTATTACACGACGACGTCTGCTTTATCGTAACTAATATCGTTAAAAAATTAGTTTACGTCTCGATGAGGTAAATTCATCCTCGTCGTGGTATCTCCATCGGTTAAGATAAGGTCGATAACTTATATACTTATCATTACGATCGTTAGATACCGTAGTTTCTTTAAGCTTGTTTGTACAGCTCCTTCACTATGTTACATTTTGCCGTTTATTATCTTCCCCTATCTTCCGTTTGAGAAGGCTCCTTTGCTACGATTAATTCCATCCGATAATCGAGAATCGTCTTTATTACATTCATCCTACAACGATCGGACAATTCGATAAATGTTAAAACAGCGCGATGCGGGAATGCAAATAAAATCACGATCGTCCCCGCAATGTCTAAGTGAATTTCACGAAAGGGCAAACACTCGAAGACGATCCCTGGATAGTCGTGGCCAAACATCGATCTGTCAAAATGCAAGATGGCTCTACGCTACTGGCATGCCAATCACGTGCACGCACACGCGTGTCGTGGCTCCTCGCAACAGTTCGCGGCGCCAGACATAACGTGGCCACGTTCTATGGGATTACCAGGGGGACAAAAGCAACGTCGACGAGGCACAGGCCGTAATCAGGATGGTCCTTAAAAAGCTGCACGCGTATCGCGACTCCCTGCCGATCGTCCTGCACTTTCGATCGATTTTCAAGTCATGAAAGTACGCGCCGCTCGCCGCCTATTCGTATATTATGCAAGTCACGTTGGCACGATATGGCTGAAGTCGCTGTCACGTTAGAGCCGCGGCTTCTCCACCGCCGTTAGTCAGCCTTGTAGGCGCGTGCAAATGCCCGACAAACCTCATGCACGCGTATCATGCACTTGTACAATTTTGTAATATCGTATCAAACGCATATGCAAAGTAACCGACCCAGCAAGGTATATTCCTTGCTACCACAGATTTTTTTTCTTGTACTATTCTCATAACTGGTTCGTCTTTGGGAAAATACGATTGCTCTCGGGCCACGATAACGAAAGTTCGAAGAACAGTTTTTTTTCTACATACTTTATATATTCCTATATATATTGATGTATATAATACTGTATATAATATATGTTTATATTCTGCTGTATGTAATACCGATGCGATGCACCATAGTGGATCAACGTTAGAGACATCTGGTTTACGATATAATTTACAGTTGACCGAGGAAGGTTAATATCCCATTTACAAACCTCCCTGAGCTATCCGATAATCACTCTTGACACTCTCGATTCTCTATTTACCTTTACCTCGCTCCATATAGTTCACCCATTAATATCACCCATACATCCTCGCGAAATCGCTAAATCCCACGATCAGCGGATTAAAGTGGGACGCCTATAGCGCGACATCGGGGATTTACACGACAAAGCTCCAATACGATGCCACGGGACGTACCTGCCAGCCCCATCGTGATTGTCCTCTCCTTCAGAGATTCCTCGCAGGCTCTTCGAGGCTCGGCTCTCGCGAAGATCGCCGATTCCTATCCATTCGAACGTTTTACTAATTCTATCGGCGAATCCCCCCTCCTCCCGCCCCTCCCCTCGTCTATCCTCGATTTGATCGCATATCAATGGCACCGTGCTATCCCTCGGCTCCTCCCGAGACCGTGTCCGGCCGCCGTGTATTGCCTCTTATTGCTCGCATACAATCGTCCAATAATCCCCGGACACCCGTTCCTCGCTGTACATCAACGAGACACAACTCCAACGGGCGTACCTCCTCTCATCCGCTTATTGCATTACCGATTATCGAGCAAGGCAATCCCAGCGACGGGTGGCCGAGAAGATCGCCTGGTGCGACGCGCGGATAAAGGCCATTCATCGGAATTCACCGGACGGATACTCGGGCTCGTCTAGGCGAGCTTGACCGCACCGTGGAATTTACGCGGAGGATCACGAAAATAACCGGCTCGGAGGAGGGATCCCTTCGTGGCTCGATCGACACTTAACCGGCTGGCGAGCATTTTCCTTCAGGGACCCACCGGTGGCCGGAAAAGCGGCGCTTTACGCCTAAGATAACGAGGCTGCGCGCGGTGGCGAACGCGACGTTAATGACCTTTGCCAAAGCCCACGACGGCACGGTGACGACTGGCGAACAGTTGTAAACGCACACACGTTTTCCGTTCGTGGCTTCGACGGCCAACTGGTGGGGGATCCGTGTCAGTATACATCGCCGCTGCGTGATATCGTGTGCATCCCAACGTCGGGCCCGATTGCGCCTCTAGGAAACGGAAGTTGGAGCCAAGTGCCCGTGCACGCTGCAACCTACCTCTGCGTACACCACGCGATGGCAGGAGCGCGGAGGCCCTTCCTTGGGACTTCGCGATTCGCGATCTCGAGAAGGAACCGCACGGACCGAGGATGGTGAGTTCCTGGCTGCGAGTCATCGGTGACTCAAGCAGCGCGAGGGGAAAGACACGTGAGGCTGGTGTATTGTTGGAACGTGTTGAGTTCGCAATGGATGGGATTAACCGATTATTTGGCGTTGTCCCCCCTTTTTTTTTTTGAGACGCTTGTTTTTGATTTCTTTCTGACCAAGGGGTGGAACTTTTGGTTTTGATTGTTGTGACTAAATGTTCCACTGACTGGTATGAGAGTTGGGAACTCGATAAAAATATTTTTTCTCTAGTTAGTGTACTGTGGGAAAGGAATGAATTGGTGCATTATTTAGGTTTGCGCTTGGCTTTGGTATAGAGGGGCTAAAGACGATCGCGTGAAGTAGCGAGAGATTTGGAATTATTGAAAGGGATTTGAGCGTAGATTTTCGCGTTGATATAGAAATTGATATGATTTTTTTTTATGTTTATCCTATCGAGGAATTGTGATAAAGATTTTGAAACGATGGTGTGTATACGTTATCGCACAGGGATTTGATTCGATTGTTTCGTGAAATTAAGGGGTCCTAAATTAGGTTTCGCGATGAGATAGCATTTAAAATATTATAGAATTTTTATCGTTTTCTTGAAGATTATACTGGCGTCGATAAAACACTCATACATATCCCGCAACTCCCTTGAATCAGAATACAATCGTGATTCGAGAAGATTATTTTAACGAGCACAGCCCGACACGTAATTCAGCGATATCGGAGAATTCCCCCCTGAATATTTTTCAAAATCGACGCAGACGTTGATCCGTTAAATCGGGGATAGAGGAATATTTTCTGACACGCGCGAGACGATCGTTTTTCGATAATTCGGCGGAAATCGGTGCGCGTATCGATGAATGATCGGCCACATGCTCGTATCTCGATGCCGCATCGTCGAAAAATAATTGTTTCCACGGTGGCGACGCGCGATAGCTAATCAGATTGGGTGCTACGTCTATCTAAATTTAGTAATCACCACGTCCAGTCTCGGCACATGGTAGCGTACGTCCATGGAATCGCAAACAGCACGATATATAATACATAACGCTTTGATCGTTACCAACTTGCATACTGTCAGCTCGAAGGAATCAGTGAAACAATGTGAATGATTTAAGCAACGCGCACCAACGTGTACCAAAGTTGGTTTGACTCCGGTGGTTGTCATGTCGATACCTATACTTCCTATATATATCTATATACATGACACAAATACACGTGCTACGTACATATACCATGATATACCATGTGTATATACCATGGTATATATTATAGATGCAACTGAAATAATCTGGAATTGCGTAGGGAATACCGCGACCACGTGTAATAGTCCTGACAGTTCCATTTTGACTAGAGTTGTATTGTAGAACTACTTTATCACGGATATGAGTACGATTAATTTATCAGGTATAGCAATAATTCAGAGGTGAATGATGCCCAAAGAAAACCATCGCGTGTATAGAATATCATCCTAATTATCTTGCACGTGTACTTTTGTCACGAATCGTCGATTTCCCTTCGCGATAGAAATAAGTAGCACCGACATTGCCACGGTTAGAAGTTCCTTCTCTCAGTCAGGATGTTGCGTCATCGTGTCGCACAGATGACACTTGGAATCGGATACACATGAATTACCAGCTCCATCTTTTCTTTTTTTTAAAGGTAGCCTACGTAAGCATCGTCTTATGTCAAGAAATAAAAAAGACGGAAATAATCGTTGGTAGAAAAGTGTCCCCGGCCGTGTATATATTAATCCTCGAAATATTCACGGTTTTTCTGCGATCGAAGCTTTCTACCTACGTCGGGGATTGTTACGAAACAAAGCGAATGTATCAAAAGCCCGTATCATTGCATGGAATAATACTTTGTCTTCTTCGCGATGCCAGTCTCGCAAAGCTAGGGACCACGAGGGACTGATGCAAAATTGTTTACCGAAATATGATTACCCCTTCTTTCTCATACGTTCACAAAAAGGGATGCATTTAAGGTATAAACCAGAAGTGCCTAAACCTTTTGTTCTGTAGACAACGTGTTGATTTTTCCACTTTAGCGCAGACACTCTATTTTTCTACTCTCGATTTTATACAAGTTCGTTCTTAATGTTTACAGATAATCTTACAAACTTGAATGTGTTGATATACTGACGCATATCTGAGACTTTAATAGGGTTTACTTTAGAGCAAAACATTTTTAAATAAATAAATATATATTGTTTTATAGTTAAACGTTTAAGAGGTAAAACACAACCTACAAAGTTACATATATTGCGACTACAAAGCCTAATTTTTCGTTCGTTTTCTCATTGTAAACCCCGTGCAGGTCGAAGTCGACCCCTGGGAGTCGATATAAACCACTTCGGGAATGACTGGTATAAACGAATATAAAATTCTATACCCCTGAATCATATGTAGTGGCACATTTCTTATAAGAGCATACAGAGCTGGGAAAAAACTCCTAAAACGATACCTTTGCAATGCGTGTTGCGGAGGGGAAGGGTATAAGGTAAAGACTGTCATCGTAAAGCTCGATCAAGCTCGGTATTTCGACCTGAGGCCATGCGAATTCCTCAAAACCATTTCGAGTTGCAGCGGCATTGCGACAAAGGGGGCGGCAATTAAAATTGCCTTTCGCTCGAACAAGGAATAACTGGGCAGTGGCATGGCGAGAAAACGATATGTGACAAAGCACGGTGGGCAGTCAGTGACTCAGTTTTGCGATAAACAGCACGAATGCTCTTGTTCCTGCTGACAGACAATGAGACAGTCGCAAATGATTCACGCCCGCGCTCTCCGTTGTTAAGGGGTGTTTTCGACGCTATTTGCACAAAGTATGCGTCCGCCGCCGGGAGAAATGGAAGGAAGGACTTCCTTACGAGCAAACTGATTTCAACCAGGGCTTACGTCATTCATTGACAGACTTAATCACGCTTCGCAAATCGCAGTTTCATCCCGATACGATGGCAGAATGGCCACTTAAATATTTTCCGCGTCTACCAGGCGGCGCTTTGTAAATCGCATTCCTCGTAATTTAATCGGGTATCGACATCGCATTTGCCTCTTCTAACGAAGAACACAGTTTCTACCTCTACACAACGATTTGAGAGATTATCGACTGCGCAGAATCACGAGTAGAATATATTTATACAATATCCGCGCATAATTCAATACGTAATGTGCATAAAGGGCGGATTTAACCCATTATTTTCCATTGTCCCCTTTTTTGGGACGCTCCTTTTTTATTTACTTCTACCTAAGCAGTGGAACTTTTAGTTTTGATCGCTGTCACTAAACATACCGACTGCTGTAAAAGTTACAAGCTGAATAAAAATATTTTTTCTCTCATCAGCTTACCGTAGAAAATTATTTCATTAGTGCGTTATTCAGGTTTGCACTTGGCTTTGGCATATAATGCGGTAAGGAAGGAAAATGTCTCGGATGACGGTGTCGATGTACACGCTTTTAGGACAT
Source organism: Ampulex compressa (assembly GCA_038496175.1). Classification (NCBI taxonomy): domain Eukaryota; kingdom Metazoa; phylum Arthropoda; class Insecta; order Hymenoptera; family Ampulicidae; genus Ampulex; species Ampulex compressa. The sequence continues at coordinate 215,601 of JBCFXI010000206.1, read as the reverse complement.
TGCTATGGGGGAACGTCTCGACACCGTGGAGTATTCAACTGCAGCGTCGACGGCAGCGCATTTTACGGCACAAAGAAGTAGTAGCCGCTATCAGAGCCGCCGATAGGAGCAATTAACTGTTTTATTGAATCGAATCCTCGCGGAGCGTAGATAAATAAGGCCGTCGGCGGGACGTTATGCTTTACTTTTTACGGTTGCCTCGCAATGCGCCGTAGACGAACCGAGAGGGAAGTGCTGATTAGCCCGTGGAAAGATTCACCACTTACGAATCGTCGGTGCAATTTTACTAGCGCGAATTATCAGTTTGTTATCCCGCGGTTGCCCCGTCTGTGCATTTTTTTTCTTTCGTACACAATGACTTACGAGAAATGCACAACTGGCTGGCAGATCCGAGGAAGAGGAAAAGCCGATGCACTTAGAAGGCTACAGGGCAAAATATACGACATCAGAAGTGACTGAACTTACACGCGTATCGCGGAACCTGGTGGGTTCCACGTCCACTTTGAGTGGTACTAATTTGAAAGAAAAAAAACGTGGAAAATGGTCTAAACTGCGATTAACCTCCCTGGCGGTCTGATTATATCAGTAATTCTGCACCCTAAGCGGTATATTATTTGGCATGGAAATTTGTTGCTTTATACTGTAGACCTGTAATTTTTAGGAATTACTCAGTTGAATCTGTCTGAACAAGAGTCTAGTCGACATTTCGGGTAGGATAAAGTTTGAAAAGCGAAACTCATGATTTATAATAGAGTAAATCATTTTAAAAGATAATATAATTTTATTCAATAACGTAATCAAATCAGAAACACTGTGATTTGTCGCACAAAGATGCAACAACACTAGTCTCTGTAATAATCGACTGTAATAATGACTAATAATAGAAGACTATTCTATGTTGGTCCCGTCAGGGTTTTGCAGCCCGAGTGTGGTTCAGGATTACCCCTTCTAGCACTAAAAGTTCACCCCAAGCAACATTCGGAACTACTGCCAGTGCATTTAAAAGTTGTGCTCCAATTTTATCCTTTATTGTAATATTTTTCTTCTACAGTGCATACTATAGACAATGGAACCGATGTCTTTGAAGACGCATGAAAAGGTAGGGTGAATAAACGTCAATGCCAGAAACGAAGGAAACGAAGAGGCACGCGATCATCTGCGATCGTGGATTTCGTAGCGCGAATCGTGGAAAACTACCTTTTAGATGTCTCGTATGACAAGCGGCACATTTAATAATCTATGTAGGATTAGCCTGACACTTTATTGGCGGTAGGATCGACGTTAATTGGGACTTATCTGCATCGCAAGGTGCAGCGACCGAGAAAAAAGTTGGATACGTATCGATTTCCTCGAATCGGGAGGTGCATTAATTACCTCCCTCCTCGGCACACGGTTAAAAATACGCGTCTTTCATAACAATTACAAAGTGTTTACACTGTCGTTAAAAGTTATTTACCGCCCCGGCGCGGATGCCCCGTCGAAGTAATCGTGTCCGTTGCAAAACTGTACCAGATAGTAACCAGAAAAATTAGCGTTAATTAATGGCGGCGTAATCGACGATAAGGTTCTTGATTTATCGTCCGTGGACGAATATTGCCGGTTATTCTATCGGCGCGAACTCGTCAACACTGTATGATGCAAACTGTCCGGGCGTAATGAGCGCATCCTTTTACCCCACGCTAGACAAAACAATCTTCTCCGCGACCCTCGAATTTACAATTGGATATCGCGGCAAATTCGAAAAGGCGGAATTCCGAGCGGACGCTTATCGCGCCGCGCTTAACGAGTCGATCGCCAATAAACAAGCGAAACGCAGTGCCTGGCCCTTACACCATCTCGCGATTAGCGCGCAAAATGGAAGTGAGCACAATGTGGAAAAAAAAGTAGTCTCGTGGGATAAGCACGTTGCTCGATTACGAGGCGATGTTGGGTGAATACGCAATGCTTAAGGTGGGATATTTTTAGATGGGCGGAGGCTTGCTGTCTGTACAGGTTTATACGTGCGTATTAAAGATTCGAATCTGGATCGAAATTATTAACGCGCGTACGTTATGAATAGCGCCAAGGAAGGTTTAATGAAGTCCGGTGGTCCCTCAGCAGCCATTAACATCCAGTGAATAAACACTTGAATGGATTTTATTGCAAGGCTATCGCCTGTATCGATTTTTCATGTATAGATAATGTGTTAATGTAAAAATGCGTTATTGATTTGCGCACGATTTGATCCTCACGATGTCGATCGCGCGCGATTTGTTACGCAGTACGTCATTGCCCACGGCCTTCGGTTTTTATGAAAATGTCTAATGCACTAAAGCTTGGAATACAGAAAAATTCGACTTTCAAAGCAAGAGTGTTTCTACTACCGCATATATTACGAATATGCATATGTATATGCGCTCAAGGATGTACCGGCTTTAGACGACAGTATGTATTCAACATCTGCATTTCTGTACTGGAATCTATTTATTCCTCGAGCTTTCTGTTATTTCATGCTTCGACTAGATTCTATAACGAATACTCGTTTCTTAAATATATGGATATTCTGTACAATTCCGAGCGTAATTTGCGATCGGCCGTATCGGCTGAGAATTCAAAACACGAGTTACGTAATGCGAAGACGAACAGAATCCCCGCAGCTTTACATAATTCCGCTGTTTCATCGAATGGAAAACTGCATTTTCATGATCTCTAAAGCCTATAAGGACCAGCTGAAGAATTCTACTTTACTCGCCTAAGTAGGTCGGTTTAACATTCGTCTCATAAAACAGACCTTTTTCTTGCTCCAAGTCGCGATAAGACAAAGAAGTGTACGATATCTCAAAGCGATTTTAATTACAAATTCTTGATTTATCCTATCTTTCCACTCATAAACTCTTCTCGAAAATTGCTCGAAGCTTTATAAAATCGAAGACAGAACGCTCAAGAGGTCACTAGCGTAATCAAATTTACTACATTATACTAAACAGACTAAAGTTTTAAACTAAACTTTACTAAACAATGCTTTAAATCTTCGATACCAACGTTTAACGCGACACTATTTTACTCCTCCCAAGATATACCTATACCATCAACATCTACCCCTGTCACGAGCACATCATCATCATAACACAATGCAGCATCACCTATCGCTATGCGACATATTACAAAATCTATCCCACGAACACAGATCCACAATGCAAGAGGACCAATAACCAAGCAAAGTCATTGTCGTCCTAGCAGATTTTAAAAGATACCATCGAAATAACCGCCGTCAATCAAACGCAATGCTCCGCTTGAAGCAACACTTTTTTTTTAAATTCATTTTCTGCACCGACCGCTTAAGTCATTTAACCTAGGACCGTTGAGCACCACATAACCTAAATACGAGTTACAGCTATGTTTTCCTCGGAAGCTCTCAAACTACCGCTCTCATCTGGAACGCCTCGGCGTGGTAGGACAGCGGTTGGTTGCTCAAGAACCCGCGGTTCACGCGGGGCAGGTGCTCAACGTGTTAACACTCAACATGGATTCCCAAAAGCACCAGGGCGCTACGGTATACGTCTCACGTGAAAAAAAAACCATCGGTAATTCTCGGGATTCGAACTCGGGTCTGCCGGCGTGGAAGTCCGAGCTTCTATCCACTACACCACGGAAGCTCTGAGCAACACTTTTCCTTGCGCGGTACACATATCCCGGGTGAGAGAGCCAGTAAGCGTGCGCCTTTAGGTGGGCCATGCTCGAAAAGCTTCGAGGAGCTGTGGGATATGGGGACTCACCGAGCACCGCGAAGAGCTGATCGTCGAAACGCATGGCGAATCAATTCTCGTGGACACACCGCAACCGAGGGCCAGCAAAGGAACGTCGGGCCGCGCACTCGCGTTGGACGATACGTGTGCTAGAAGCGAGATCGACTATCGCGCTAATGGCATCTTCGCGAGCATGTAAACGCGCTGGGCTGAGAATCGGGCGGAAGCTCGGCTCCGATAACGGCGAGGAGTCGTTGCCGACCGACGCGCGTTAAACTCGATGAATCGACTAAAGCCAAGTGCCAACAGGAGTTTCGCTTTTGAAAGATCGGCCGCCGGCCGGTTCGGTGGGGGAACTCGGAACCAATAATCTAATCTGACCGCGCTTCTTTGTCATGCCTTACGTGTATGTGCACGCGACTGCGAACTGATGGATCCGGGGAAAACTTGTGGCGCTGCCACGCGCGCCGGATGGTAGGGATGATGGCGGACCAACTTCGACAATTCTTGGACCCACCCTCCCCTGTGTGGAGCGCTTTTGCCCCGCGAAAGAGCTTCCAGGGAGCTGTTGCTGGGTTGGAGTTTCCGAAGAGCTTCCAGGGGCTGTTGCTGGATTGACAACTGAAGAGGATAAAGAACAAGGGACAATATGGATTTATACACGAGGAATCTTGGAAACGATCCTCTACGTGTGGTCGAGAGGAGTGTAGAGGGTACGAGATGAAACGAGGTGTCGCCAATGGCGCTCATTGGCGTGAAAGTCGGTGCTGAGATACAATATCTCCTTGCCACGTACTTGTTGCATGTGCCTATGTATTCGTTTTATCCAAACCGCTGAAGATCGTACGATTCAAAAGGATTTATCAGCGTGGTCGCAAAGAGAATAAATTACCTTTATGACTCGTAACCTTTATGATACAAAACTGTCTGGTACAAGAGGTATATTCCTTTAAATAAAGTGAACTTATACATACGCGACGTTACGTCTGAAAAGGTTAAGTATTTAAGCGTAATTAAGCACTACCGAAAATGGCCACTTCCAAAAATGATCTCTGGCAGTTTTAGGTGTCATATCGTATATAATTTATCGGTTACTGCAGTAAGTGCTAATAAGTGTAAATGTCGAATGAGGATTTTCATGTTGGACATCATTTTTCTATATGACAGGAAGCCATGCATAAATAATGAATATCCATCGAATGAGACGTATGCCAACCGTGTTTAATATTAAACTCACATCTATCACACCATAAACCACTATATTATCGTATCCCAGAAGGAATTTGATTCGGTATAAATCAAAACCAATACGTTTTTGTATTGATTACTTGGTTTTTATACGCAACCGCATGCGAGTTTATTAAGCTGTATATCATTGGGGGTAATTTAATATAACCTGATGGGATAACTTTAATATATCCAAGCACATCTACAGAAACGCATTTGAATCGAAATGCATTCGATATAATACGATCTGAATTATGTAATTCGCTCTACATGCGATTTTTCCTAAAACCCATACATCAGGAAAAATATCTGCGGTAGCGTGTTTATGTTCATAAATTTGATATACATATGTTCGCCGATATCAGTCATTAATAAGTACAAACAACTCTGCGTACGCGTTATATGTGTTACATCACGTCGCGTTACCACGCGCAATTCGATTTATTTAAATATAATGTGCGTATCGGTTGTAAGAAGCTTGAACGCAATGATTTATCGAAGAGCCGATCTACCTGCTTGTTTCACGGCAGTTTTTGCGAAATCAAATGAGATGTAAAGTAATGTAATAATTAACCGTAACATGCAGTATAATATTCATCACTGGATATACGTCGTTAAAGGGTTACGCGTGTTCCGTTTACGTCTTAAGAACGTCGATAGTTTCAAAAACAAAGTTCCTTAACGCGCATGCGCATTGTCAGCCAATTCTAAAATGCACGTGCCAAATCATTGAATACATATCTAAGTGCGAAAATGTGCCTGTCAATACATCAGTACATCGAAAGTTATCTGTAATATATACAAATGAGTATTTCACCCGATTAAAAGTTTTATCATGTGCATGAATCTCGTGCTACCGCCACACAATTATCATATTACAATGATAACTTATCGTCACGTATGCTAAAATAAAATTATAAGTAGCACCTTGTTTACTCTCAATATTATTTATTTCGATCGGCTAGGCAAGCCGGTTATCGATTTTATACCCCATTCAGCGTTCGATACGTTGGCCCATAAAATTATCACTTAACACAAAACCTACCAAAGCGGCAAAAATAAGCGGTCAGTCGTTTCTTAGAAAAATTGTGGTACCTCGCAAGAGGACATTTTTTGAAATTTCCCATTATTTTACCGCAGACCGTGAATCGATCTATCGATCTATCGACATCTTTCCTCAATACCCTTTTTGTTTAAGGATATTCACAGTATACATAAATTTGTCCAGAAATTGGCTGGTAGCTTTAGTATCGATAAAGTCGTCGTGCCAAACTCGCGAATCTGCTGTAAATTAAAGCCTCGACGTCTATGGACAATCGCTGTTAAAAAGTCCTCGACTTAGAGAATTATGATATTCCAGGTGATTTAGTATTGTACAAAAGATTTATACCTGTTAAACGTAGTTGTTGCCGCTTATTATTTACAAGACCAGCCGGTATACCCAATCAATTATGGCTATGAATGAATCGGCGCGACAATAAACCGACGATCCTCTTTTCGTCGAAACCTTTTAATTTTTATGGACAAGTCCACATTTTGTCGTAAAGCGGTGAATCAAGGTTGCTTCTATTTCGGTCGGCCGTAATCTGCATCTGTCGTACGCGAAAAGATTGATGACACATATCGGGTATACGGCGATTGGCCCGATACGGGAGATTATGTAAATGATAATCGCATAGGAAAAACATGGCAATCAGAACGGTGAACAATAGCGTCACGACCTCTGAGGCAGACGGGTGGTAAATAACCATTTACGACAATCTATCGAGGTGATCATAGACTGTCTCCTCGCTAAATTTCCTCGAACACTTGAAAAATATTATATCACCCAACCTAGTACCAGCAGTAACTCGGTAGTGGCTCGTGATTTCGATCACGATTTATAAAAATCACGATCGATCTTCGCGGATAAAGAACGAGTCGTCGGAGTAAGGCTTCGATTACCAAAAAATACTTCTGCGAAATAAAGCTTCCGGCGACAAATTCATCGAGTTACGGTCAATTTTATCACCGGGCTGTCCAGCTGCACGGAAACACAGCCGACTTTCCTTTATTAACTGCAGATCAAGCGTATGCATAAAAATAGAACGAAGATAAAAACGAGCACGCGGCAGGCACGGCGCTTGTGAAGAATCGGTTGACATTGCCAGTATATAGGCTGTTTTGTTTGCTCGTACTTGTCACGTCTTGCGGATTACCTTCCCTACTTTTTTCCATAACAAAGTGATTTAATTCTCGGTAATACCTCGATACCGTTTAATTTACGTAGATAGAGAAAAACCGAGTTCGTCGAACGGCGATTTCGATGAATCGCAGTCGTGGACAATCGCAAATGAAAAATGATTCGCTATTCGTCGTTGGCAGCATCGACAAAGTATCGAAATCGAAAAATCCGGGGGGCTTCGAGGACGCTTGAGCACGGTGCGTGAATATCGTACTTTTAATCTTCTCCCATAATTCATGGCTTGCGGGTTAATAAGGCATTAGTCCACGCCTCGGGACTCGCTCGTGATTTATCCCGTACGGGAGGATGAAAAACTTTAAATCGTTTTAATGGCGGGGACTACGCGTGTCAAGTTCAATCCTCGAAATCGCGAAAGTGAAAACAAGCAAAGACCTCGATGAGTGAAACTAATGTAAGGTAATTGCATTGGCCAGCGGCGATGCTCGTAAATACGGTGGAGGTACGAAAAATGTAAATTATATAAACGAAAATTACGTAATTATCGCAGTTGGCTCGGTATCGGACGTCGGTAGATAATAACGGAGCGAATTTAATAATCGATACGCGGACAGTCTTACTCGCGATAATCCGCCGGTACGCTTTCTTGCTGAACTAGAGCGACGAAGACGCACATAAGTCATCTTTTTTTTTCTCCTCGACTTTGTCTGACTGTATCATTAAATAAGTAATTCCACCACCGTGACAGCTGGATATAGAAACATTAACTATTTTTTTGCCCTTGTTTACGCGTTATCACGTGGTCTTCGTAACCTTATTACTGCCCAGCCGCAAAATGATGAGTGTATAAAAGCAACGGAGACTCGAATATCCTTTTGAGTTGTTTCTTCATTCCGGTCGTCTTTTCTCATACAAATAGACTTGGTGCGCTTACGATCGTTTAATTCTTTCGAGATTGGCCGCCACGCGTGTATGACGGGCATTATAGAGTTACTACACGAAGGACTAAATCTTTCTGAATGCAGCGGGTCTTATCCGCTAAATGCTGACTTTCTTGCAAAGCATTGACTAGCTTCGAGTGGGTCGAATGAGTCAGAGGTATTGGCACATATGCACATTTGCAATCTTAATACGCGTTGCAGCCAGGCATAAAAACAGTACAAACACGAGGATAAAATTTTTGGCAATGAAGAAAATGACGTTATTCAAGAACCTAATGCCGGTTTCTTTTGAAAGCTAAACAAAGAAACCGGCGTCGTTAACTGTCGGGGTATTAACATACTGCATATTAATGATACGAGACATAAGTACTTTTAGCAGCATTGTCTGCTAAATCCTACCATTGTATTCAATTTCACTTTATTTTATAAGCGAGAGAGCATACAGTCACGAACCATACGTGCTTATCTATACATTGCAAAACCATGTTTCTCGATGTTTCATAACTTAACGAAAAATTAAACAGCTTGTTATTATTATTATTAAACTTATAAGTAAACTTATAAGCCCGCTTGGTAAACAGACGTGTTGAAATTATACATCCCAGTGATTTTCAATTTCTCACAGAAATCTCGGTTACGATGGTGCAAATGCTCTTACGATGTAACGACGCCGATAACGAATCAAGGGTATTACGTTCGTGGAGAACATACTTAGGCAAAAATGATACTGCCTTCTACACCACCTTTTCGTCTACGATTCCTATCTTCCAATTAGATATAGCGCGATTACCAATCATATCATTAACATTAAATCGCGCTAAGTATATATGTACCTAAATGCTCGATCTCTCTCTCACAGATATATAGATTAATAAATCAGAGTTTTTCTGCGAATCTCCTAAGGAGCCACGTCACCTAATCATTTTCCGCCTATTAGATAGTTATATCACCAGTCAAGCGTCGATGGTGTTGACCAGTACGCCGATGCTCTGCGAATCGCTTTCCTTCTAATCGAGATCACGTAAACTCTCTGCCAATGATGCATTGCACAAACACGAGGACTCTTTGGCAGGGAACGTCCATACGAACAAATAGTCCATAAATTAAAGTAAAAGCCGGGGATGTTTAACGCAATGCGCGTTGCCGTGCGGCGAGCGCAGCGGAAACTTCCGATTCTCCACGGTGGTAAAATTTATACCGACAGAAACTACGTCTAGAATCTGGAAGGGACATCGGCCCGTTGCGAAACAGCCGCGAAGCGCAGCTTGGCGCCAGAGCCTCCACCCGAGATCTGGGAAAATAACCGCCATTGGGTCAGAAAGGTGCGTCGAGTGTCCTGAAGATTTGCGAGGCAACCTACGTTGTTAAACGGTCGGCCACCCGAGATGTCGAGCGGTTCAAACGGGTTATCGGCTGACCTCCCCGGGGTTTGCTTATAAGTTTATTATAGCTTAAGATACAGCATGTAGGATGCAACCTTCGATTTGTCATGCAGTCGCAACGTGTCTCGATTTATTAACGGAAACACCGGTCAGGGACGCGGGAGGAGTGTGACTATTAATTCTGCGGATGCCACTGGATGCGCACGCCGGTTTTTGCCCAAATATTTATTGCGCCTCCGCGAATCTCCGGTGGCATTAATCCGCCGGTAGGCAAATGTTAATAGAGGGGCACTGAGTCAAGGACGGCGTTGCAGGGGGAAAAAGGACGGTGAACGTCTGAAAGATAAATAATGATAAATCGCCGACAGCGGACAGGCGGATGAGAAGCGAAAAAACTTTCTGTTACGGAGTAAGCTTCGCCCGTCGCTTTTCCATTTCGTGTAACGCTCTTCTTACAAATTTTATACGAGACTCCTCCGTGTTTATTGGTATCTATTAATAGAGTAAATGAAGAGTGTGTTTTAAGCTTCATGGGCTTCTTTGGATACTTTTTCTCTTTTCAACGTGGGGCAGAGTTGGAGTTACATTTTTCCCCAAAATTCGCGATAAGGATACCTAAAAGCATGAATATTTATGAAGGCTTTGCCGGTCAAGACTTTAAAAGTGCATGCGCCGTAAAAAAAATTCTTTGTGAACTGGTTTATAATAAACAGTTTACCGAGACAGCTACTAGATCAGGATTCACATCGAAATTTTTAAAAGAGCTTTTTAAATCTCATCTTTAAGGAAAAATTTGGGATACAGTTATACGGCCGTTTTTTCTTTGCGCGCGACAAAAGGAAACAACCTCGAACTGTGGGATATTTATTTCGTAAACTATGCTATTGGGTGCGTACAACAGATCTGTACACAAGGAAGCGTAACCTCGTTAACTGAGGATTTATCCGTTAAAAACTTCATATCATAAATTATGTAGACTCGTTCCACATATCTGTATTAACACACGACATTATTTAATACGATTCTCCATTCTCACGCGGGATACGTAGAGAGCTCGGACTGAAATTATACTTCATTACGAAACTGAATTATGAAGCGGATAGAAGGAACGGCTTTCTGGTTCTAGCCTGCTTGAAAATAGGAAGCTGAAGTGGGTCTTTATTTTAATTTTCAGCATTGACCGACGTTGTAAGCGACGCGTCGGAAAGTTCAAACGCAACAAGTGGTGTTTAGACCCAAATACTTCTCGCGTAAATCTGTGGCTATATTTTCATTTTGAAGTGTGCCACGATTTTTATTTTCGCTCTCGGTAGGTTTTTAACCACACTTAACTCCTTCCTAAAGTCATTCCTAAATAGCTCAGACTGACTTTTCTAATACAAATCGAACTAATTTGTTGTGCAAATAAAAAAAAACAGGGAATTTTTATGGATCATTCCATTCAAATCTATGCAAAATTCAGATCGGCGCATGCGCGTTTGACATCTCGCAACCTCTAACCGACGAGGAGTCACTGGATATAGGTTATAACAATTTTTTTTTTGTGTCGCTCGTTATCTTATGTAAACAAATTTTCACGTGACCGCTTCTAAGCGCGTGAGTACCGGTTTTGCAAAGTGTGGAAATAAACGCGGATGCCACGTACATCGATTGGTAAAAGACGCAATGTCAACGGGTCGGCGCGTGTAAGACGCATTTGCTGAAGCTGCAAAAAGTGCAGCTCTCAATGAAGTTTCGGATTCAATACGAAAGAACATTAAACGCGCAACCAGCGGTGCTACTTATCCGAATTTTAGAAATTTAGTGAGTTTTCACAAGATCGAAGATGAATAAGCTGTTACTGACAGGAGTTTTAATCATGTAAGTATGATGTAATGGAGAAAATGAATACTACTTGCCATATGATATCTACGGATTGGTAAATAAGGTATTAATAAATCACAAATATTCTAGTTGCTTTGAAAAATCGATACTGTTACACGCGTTGTTTTATTATATTTATCGTCTTTAAGAATTACCATTACTTCTATTGTTGCGATTTCGGATTCGATAATAATTAATTACAAACGAAGAAAAATATTCAAAACATACTATATTTTACACGCAGTTAATTTAATGTGTTAATTATCGTTTGGTAGTGTCTCGTATGCATAAAGGAAATGCATCTTCAAGCCCTTATTATTTTGGCGTCGAAGCGTTAATCGATGCCTTTTCACATTTTTCCACGAAGATCTCAACGGCTTACTTTGCGTATGAAAACCATTAGCATTACTATACGGAGTATACTCAGGATAATAATACCAAGGATCGGCCAAGGAGTATTTTGACGGACGTAAGCGAAGATTGACAGAGCCGTGCCCGTTAAGTTCTCCCCTTCCATCTGAATAGTAAAAACGCACTAATGGCGGCGTACACTTTTAATGCGGCAAGAGTTAAAAGAATTGATTATAACTCGCACAAATTATCACCCGGATGGAGTTTTGAAGCTGCCAATGTTGCGCTTACGTCACAGAGAAAGAGCGTGCCTCCGCAAAAAGTCTCTTCTGTCCTCGAAAATTTGCAAACAGGAAGCAGCGTGCGCGTAACTATGGAACCTTTCACCGTAAAGAATATTTCCATTTTCCTTCCATTCATCGATGTTTACAGACGCGCGTCGGTTTATCATCCGGTATAATTTACGCTTGAACACCGCGGTTATTAGTATTCGTCCTAGCCGGGCAAGAAAACAGGACGATATTTCACTTCCATCCCCAAAATGGTGACGCGTACCGGCCATAAAGTTCCTCCATTGACTCGGACTTTCCTAAAATATCAATCAAGAGTGTTGACAAATGACGTGGCGACATTTGTTTTTGACCTATCAGCGAGAGAGATAACGTCGAGCGATTAGTTCCGACGGACGGACACACTCGAGCAACCTTTCGAGAAAAACCATCTTCGAGCGTCCCTTTTGATTGAAGCATCGATAGACGTTTGCACAATAAGGAATATCGACATGACCGGCGCAGAATTATTAACGGAAGTAAACGGGGCACGTGCGCCCTTATCGTATTCAGAATCAGCGCCGAGACACACGCATCATCGTCGGGTACTTATCAGCTTGAACTTATTCTCAATTTTTCCGCTATTCACAGATAAAAATCCAGCGGATATTTCCATTATCTAACCGACGAAACCGTAGATCATCTACGTCCATCGCCGTTCATCCGAAGTCGGCGTCATAAATTTGGCAAGGACTCGATGAAGACCGCCGATTGCCTTATCGCAATTTGCTTTTATCGAGCTTCATCGATCGCGCCGACGGCCTTCGTTAACGACGAATTACCACTTTTCTCATCGACGAATCGTTCGACGCCTCTTCGTTTCACTTTAAAAAGAACTTATCAGGCCACACGCCACGCCCTCGATCGACGATCTCCTCTAAGGGAAAGACGTGCACGACGTGTGCACAGTGTATATTGGAAGCTCCAGTCCTACGGGAAACAATATAAATAGCAAGACGCGTGATTTTTGAACACCAATAAAACTATTTTCACGGATCTCCACGCTATCTGCGTTCTACTAACTAGATCACTTGCGTTTCTAGGATGAGTTCATATTCGAGAAAACTATCATTACGTATAATGGTTTACATTGAGAACAGCGTACGTAGCACTTTCGAGACTCGGTTTGCTTAACGTCAGTTATTGATATGTAAACATTTTCGTTGCCTAGCTCTACAGTATGAAATCGTGCGAATTTCCTACGGGAATCGAATGGTAACAACGATGGTCACCGCCTCATTCTTGATGATGAGGAGTTACTCTTAGCTCGCCAGAAGGAGCGAGGTGATCATCAAAGGTGCCGCTCAATAATGGCGTGAATTTTCAGGACGATCAGACAGTTTCGTGCTGCGCAGCCAGGGTCCCCGGGTTATCTTCTCCTCGCGGCGCGGTCTTATCTTACGCTTCGTTCATTATGCGCAGATTTTTGCAAACACTTCGCGGATGGAATACGCGTGGCCGCGCTGATTGTGTAATAAAGATGGAATAAGAACGCTGGAAGCCGGGTATTTTCGTTTATTTCATTATTTTCTCACTCAACCATTACGTCCATTTAACCTGCCGGTTATTCTCGTTACAATCTGCAGTGGCTTTGAATCGTACATGCGCCAAGCTTAAAGCCAGTTAACGTTTCATCTCCGATTTATAGATCGTTATTAATCAAAGAGATTTTACATCCTCTGTAAATTCTCCGTACAGTCCTCAAATAATTTCCTGTGAGTACTCGGTTCATTTTCCAGAAAAAAAATGTCTCGTAGTTCTTAAATATATTTCATGTTAAAATAATTACATTTTGGCGTAAGTTTTTTCATCGCCCTGTAAAGAAAATCCTCGATTGTTTCCTCGAATGTTTAGTATTTACAAAGTTCCACGCTATATTGTCCTATTTACGTTTTCACTCTTCCTTTAGCAAGAATAGTACGATAGCATTAAGGATGGAAAAGAACGATGAGTTCTCTGCCATCTACGTTAAGGATTATTCTTCTTAATAAATGTCAAGGCACGTTAATACGCGCAGTGAGCGCGATTGTGAAATTTCAAAATCGAGTCAAAGACGGTTAAATGAGAGCCATTTATATCAGGGTCGGCCGTGCCTTAACACTGCGCCAACAATTGCACGCCATGTTTACTCGTTCAACAGGAATATTCGGCCGATGCTAATAACTGCCGCTCAAAAAAAAAAAAAGTCGCGAGCGAAATTGCAATTCATCCTTGGCTATGTTATCTAACTCAAAGATTATTCCCGCGCTGACGTAACGAGGTACTTGTAGGACGAGATCGAAACCCGTTCCGGCGACTCTTAACGTGTTTGTAACGCACTTTACATGCGCGACTTGTCACCAATCTTTGACAGTCAAAATTAATCTTCCCTCCCTCGTATATTACCGCATCATCATTTCTTGTCCATCTACACGCGCGAGGTAGGAACGCACGCTTATTACGCACCACATCCCTTATCCTGCTCCGGTATTAAAAGATCCAATCGCTCTCGAACGTTTGCGTATAATGTTGACAATTCAAACGCTCTCTTATCGTCATCGTCGTAAGACAGTGAAAAAAAAAACTCCCCTTCGCCAATTCCGTTTTCTTTCCTTCTTTTTTTTTTTTTGGGAATAGATCCTTACGCATGCAAATACCTCGCAAAAGTTCCTCTCTCGAACATTGCAAAAAAAAAAAGAAAAAAAACGTCGCCACCCATCGTGGCGAGATTTTCGAAGACGCGGAAGCGAAGGGAAGAGCGAGTTCGGACGTACGAGGAAGAGTAGGAGGTGAAGATCGAGCAGAAAAGGAAGGGGAGTACTCACTGTCCGGCGAGGAGGAGGGCGCCGGATGTCCGCCCCTAACGATCACGCCGTCCTTCGCGGTCACCAGTTCCTGGATGTCGTGGCCCTCCATGCCAAGGTCAGGGCTCTCCCCTCCTCCCACGATGCAGCATCGACGGGCGGCCACCACCTATCCCCCGATTAACGTGCGGAAGCGGCTCCGCTGGAGGACGCGCGGACACTGTTATAATTCGACGGTAGCACTTCTCGCTCGCACTTCTCGAAAGGGAAACCGTGAAAACCGAGGCGAGTCGCCTGCGGCCGTGACGGCTATTTCGAAAATATCGCGCGTGTGTGCGTGCTACGCGTTCGGCCGTTTCGTCAGTTGCTCCCTATCAGCGCCCGACGAGTTAATCTTTCTTTTTTTTTCGGCCAGATTAGGTAGCGGCCATGTTTACCAGTAGGAGGGACCCGGCTCACTCCGTGAAAATGGACGATCCCTTATCTACGTGGGCTTTCGATTTTATACGCGTCTGA
This sequence comes from Ampulex compressa, assembly GCA_038496175.1. Classification (NCBI taxonomy): domain Eukaryota; kingdom Metazoa; phylum Arthropoda; class Insecta; order Hymenoptera; family Ampulicidae; genus Ampulex; species Ampulex compressa. Next base: position 200,302 of record JBCFXI010000206.1, on the reverse strand, counting down.
GAGATCATCATCGCGGGCACGATTACGGCGGATCTCGTGATATCGCCGGACAAGTGCTCGTCGTCCCAGATAACGAGCCTCTTCCACGGGGAGATCGCGATCGCGTCGAGTGTCAACAGGTCGATGTTAAGCCTCGATTCGAACGCCTCCGAGGTGTCACTTGCGTAAAAGCATGACGCTTCTTCTCTGTATTGTGCGCGATGCGTACTACGATGGGTCACCACATCGCTCGCTGGCGCCCGAAATTTCTATGCTCCCTCATGTCCCATTGTCCTTAAACCGGCTTGGTCTACTTCTTAGAGACGCGAAACTATCGGAAATGCGATTACATCTAGAGCATGGGGCTTGCAGCTCGGAGATTGTGATTCTTAGAAGAGCTTCTCTTCCAGGGCAACGTACTCGCACTGGTGCAGACAATTGGGTCTCGATACTCTCGATACGCGTTACGAGTCTGGCGAAGCGTCATTCTACGGGCATACGAGATTTGTCTATCGGGCGCGAGAGCGTAGGCTCCGCGCGTATCAAGGTCCTCGAATGAAAACGAGAGCGCGGATGATGGAAATGTTGTGTCTTGCCCACGGAGCGAACTATTCCACGATTCGCCCGACTTTTCTTACGGCTGGCTTTAACGAGCATCCGGATCAAGTGAGGCGCGGTCAAGTTGGTCTATCGGTAATTTTTTTTTCCCGATAACATCGATTGTTTTTGCTCATCGCCGACCGTATCGGCGACAATTCGTCTGAAACATTGACCCTACCGCTGACCCGAGCGTTACATGCTTCGCCTCGGCGATCGTAGCGTTTCTACGTTAAAGCTCCATGTCTAGATGCCGATAATCGTTGGGACGATCGGCGAATAAATGCGGTGAAGCTTATGCGACGAAAATTGCATCATTTCGAGAGCCCGGGCGCAATCGGGTTTTGAAAGCAGCGCCACGACGCACGGAGGCCTTCTTTTTAGCGTTGAGCTTGAAATCTACTTTTGTGCGCATCACGGATGCAATTATTCTGGCCGGTTGGAACCATCAAGGGGCACGCGAGAGCAATCGAAATAATAGCACAAGGCGCTTCGAGCAAGATGCGCACAAAATGATTCGGCCCATATAGCCTCGTTATCGGCTTTCATTGCTTCGATCACCGAGTAACAATATAAGGGAGCGCAAGCGGAGACAATAAAGTCGAACGTAATATGCATACTTTAATGGAAAATCTTCTTACTGCAATAGCCACGATTGAAAGCTTTCGATAATCGTCGTAGATATTAGCAGGATCTCTTCCTGACATCCTATTTATGATTTTACGAGAAAGACTTTGATCTCCATATCGATCTCCCTTTTCGAGGCATTGCGAATTAAGAAGGAATAATCCTTCTCGGGCAAGCGCATAGCCGTATTATGAGATTATGTGAGTAAATCAGAGAAAGCAAATAAGCAACGCGCCATTATGTTGCGAAGATCTTTTTGTTCGCTCGCTGAGGCATGTTAATGAGATATTTAGAACCATCGTCGCATTTCCAGTATAATGTAGTCGTGGTCCTTGACTTCGCTTCTTTCGCCGGCCAATTTAATACAGCTATGATATAGACAATGTCTCGAAATCTGCATCAAAAGGTCGAGCGAGATCCAAGATCATTACTCGATTCCTGATGTATCAAAAATTTCGCTTTCGCTTTTGAAGGTGCGTAAAGTGTAATATTCGAAAACTCCACTGTCCTTACGCGGAGATTTTTCGAACGTCTCGTGTCGAAGCTATTCAAATTTGGATTTGCCTCTGACGGGCATTTAATGCCTAACCTGTCTCGGCCAATCAGCGAACGCGGCGGTTCACACTACCACCCGTTGCGCGCTATGCACCGTGACGTGCTCGTCTCTCTCGGTCACGCACTCTATTTTCAGTTGGTGGCGGCGCCTGGCACAAATGACACTTGCTACGTGGACGCATCGAGAACGTCCGTTCTGTTTTTCTCCTTCTTCACCCCTTTCACTCCTTTTGCTTTCTCCCTCGTTCCTTTCGCGCGACCTCTCTCCCCCCTCTTTCTCGCGCTCTCTCTCTCTCTCTCTCCCTCTCTCTCTCTCTCTCTCTCTCTCTTCCTTTGGCTCGCGCGCGCGCGCGCTCATTCACACACACATTCACTCTGCCCCTACTAACGATGCGAGGATTCACGACTAACGATACCCGCGGAGCAGACGACGACCACACTCGCGCATGCGCACCGGGCGTGATGCGGCACGACGCTCAAAGTCCGGCCCGGTGGAAAGCGTTTCCTCTACTGGTGCGCTGCTTACCGCCGCCGCTTTTGCATCGCGCGGGTTCAAGATATAAACGCGCGACGTCGGCGAGGACGGCGACGACGCCGATGAGGCGTGGGGACGTCGATTGTGCGGCGTCATGTGCGCGCGGTGTATCGCCGCCGCAATGCCGCCTGAATGGGATGGAAATGCGCTCCTCCGCGCTAATGAATACACAACACGCTCTCACACGCAAATTTTTGGGCAGCTCTGTCATTATCGAATCTTATGCAAAGTTACAGAATTTCGAACGCTTAAGAAATCTTGACGGATTTTAAAAGCCTCGAAGCGTCTTTAATCTTACGACAGCCGAAAAGGTCTTCAGAGCCTTGACGATCCTAGAAACTTCTTGCATACGCTATGGCAATATCGTCGATAAAATTATAAACTGTAATCTTACCTGTCTAGTGAATATTTAAACGTTCTGTACACAAACATAATATTAAGATGCTAACTTTTACATCGTGCTGTGGTTTGCTATTCTTCGTCGGATTAATCCTGTTCAAAAATGTTATATACGCGCGAGCGTGTGTGTGTGTGTGTGTGTGTATTCTCAAAGCCATTCAACTAATTTCTGTAGAAAGTTGAACTATTTATTCATGAAACGTTTAGTTGCATCGATAAGGATAAGCCATGTGTACTTACGACGTATACTTAGCGTAGCTTAACGTAAAGTACACGAACATCGATTACGACGTACGGACAATATTATGGTGAAGTCACAAAGTATATTTAGAAGAACGATCGTTTCAGATGGGCACGCAATACGACTTACCTTATCATAGGCCGAAGAAGCATTGTTTGTCATGCTATCAGAAATATCGTCCATCGTCGACGATCTCCTAATAAGATAACCTCTGACTATAGATTCGTAACTACTACCCTACCAATCATAATTTCGCATTAGTTACGATCATTATGAATAGCCGTAAATGTAGTTTTTATTTGTATTCTTAACTATGATTATAAATAAACCATTGTGGATACATATTGTAGAAACATAGATCGTATGTCGCCATTACTGACGTTTTTAAATATACGATAAGTGTAACATGGGCCTACCATTTATTTAATTTAGCCGAGATGCTCCTTTCTTTACATTAAGTCACTTACTCTTGACGTTTTTATCTGATAGCCTGTAAGTACGGGTATTTTTGTGGCACTGTTGTGTACCGACTCTTATAGATAAGCTTTTTAGCATTACCATCGAGCACGTGATACGTTGTACAATGAAATACCGAGCTAAGCCAGGGTAATGATCAGCGCAATTAAATTGAATATTGTCGCTATTTTACATCTCGTGCGTATTATAAGTTGCGCTCGTGATTTTATCTCTGAGATGTACCTCTAGTTTCAATCTCTTTTGCGTTACATTTCTTGCACCGCTTATGCATCAATTCGCTGACCAAAACAAATACTGTTTTGTAGTTTGTCTATATAAAGGCCTTTACCAATACAATCGACCTCAAGCGCGATATCGTTTGTTACTAATTGACCGAACATAATTATATTATATACGTTATAAGAATTGTCGTATTTCGGTAGCAAATGTATTTGTTTCGATAACAGAGTATAATTTAAAGAAAAGCGGATTTTTTCAATTTGCCTAAAGCACTTCAGTCAACATTGTTTAAACGCCTTATTTAAGTCGTTGTTCGCACTTCCATAAAAACACATACCGTAGCACATACAGGAAAAATAGACGTGTCGCGGACACCGGGGTTCAGGGCAAGCAAAAAACTCGAAGAAGACTACCTTGAATTAATAAATAATGGTTTTACGTTTGCTCGGTGCACGTTAAAGAACTTGACGCTGCATTCGTATAAATAGGTATCTTACATCCAACAGTTCTATGCGTTATAATAGATAATTACGCAGAAAAGCTTTTTAGATTACACTTCTGCAGAAAAAAACCATTAATAATTAATTTATTACCAACCTATACGTTGCTTTATCAAGCGTGAAGATGATATCAAAGTGGAAAAAATATTTCCTCATTGATATTATCGAATATTACTTGAGAAATGTTGGAATATTGAGGAATTAGAAGGCTATGATAAATTTGTGTATTAATCAAAATATTTATTTGCATATGTATTCAATATCTAAAGAAAGATGGGTCGTAAAATTTAAAAACGGTAAGAATTGATCATAATACTCATTAAATATTTCGCAAAGAGGTAAGTACTATCACACTTCTCTGTGCAGATGGCGCTTATTGCTAGATTATCTCATACGGTAATACTCGAAAGAGTGTATAAAATAATGTTTTATTTCACCAGATGGCCCCATATTGTAGATTAAACCACTCCACATTATAGATGCAATTCTACACCTTTATGCAACTCGGCATACGTCACACAAGACTTGTCCATTGACCCGTTAGACGGAACTTCCGCGTGTAGCAAAATAACTTATATTTATAAAAATCGTTACATCATATTTTATATAAAATACCATTAGCGTACACACATCCGTGTTATGAAAAATCAATCGTCGCAAATATACATATGCAATATTCCCACCATCCATATAATACAGTAGACCACATCGTAAAATGAAATCATAACCTATAATTTATACAAAGTCCCTAAACAAAATCCATTATACCGACGATCATTTCCGCAAGATCGTCGATGCGGTTTTGAACGAATTGCCCAGAAACATATATAGGAAAGCGAATTTAGGGCCGCAAGGGATCAGAGTAAAGAACTAGGAGGAGCAGTCCAAGCCGCCTGGCGGCGCTGCGTCGTGGGAGAAAGCACTGCGGCCGTCATAATCGATAGCCGCATTACCGATCGAGTCCGCCGTATTTTCCTCGGCAGTGCCTACAGAGTACCGCAGTCTCGATGAGCACACTGTGACACGCCGTGTCGTAACCCAGTACATCGTCCCCCAGCCGTGTCACGATCGTCCGTTTCGGCATAGAGAAAAAAGTCGTTCGTCTCTTATTCCAACGCTGAGTGTTTCATACACGTAAGCCGTGTAGCACGCGTATCACCCGCCGGTTCTTGCGGGCCTCCCCGACGGCAGCGTCTATTATGTGGTACTAAGCTCCGAGGAGCGCTTCAAAGCGCGACACATGCGACCAGCCTCAAAGCCAGGGGCGTTAAATCGAAAATACGCAAGACACTCGAAAATAAGAGAGACCTTCGACGACCACCGGGAATACTCTACTCCCTCTCTATCCCTGTCTATCTGTCTTCTTCTCTCACCGGTCCATCCGTCTCTCTCTCCGCCCCCGGCTCCTCGGCCGTCTTCCTGATTCCCTCTCCGTCTATCTCCCCCACGGTCCCATCCGTCGCTCTCTACCCTTATATCACGAGACCGTCGCGTTTCCATCGAGTACGTATTTTCGGTGAACGGTGTGCAAATGTGCGCGGTGTGCCGCTACGATACTTACCTTAACGGTCAGTGATTTCTCGAGCGGAAGGATACACGACCTCCGACACGAATCCTGGTTATGTGCCACGCTTAGGGCGGCGTGCACCTTGGAGTCGGCCGTAGGAAACCAAGGTAATCCCTCTTTCAATCCGCGAAGGGTGGCCGATCGGGGAGCAAGGGTGAACGGGCGGGACGGGGAGGGGCGCATTTTTCCGAGGAGCTGGTTCAAGGTTATGCTTCTTAGAGCAGCACGCGTATCACGCAGCAGCCTCGAACGGATATCAAACTGCACCGCGGTATTTCTTCGTGCTGTCCTTGGGATTGGAGATTACATTGTGCAATGCGCACGAGTTCGAGCGTAACGAGATCCTCGCCCTGGAACGATCCTTTCTTGGAATTCCGGTAGCGCCTCGCGAAGTCGCTTTCTAACGTCGGGAATTTTCCTTCTTCGTAATGTTCCTTGGTACACAGGCCGCACGAGGGAGAGAACGCGATGCTTCTTGCCCGACCTCGTTAGGGTGGTGAATATTCCAGTAAATCCGTTATCGCGAGACACTCGACGCTGCATTTCTTGGTACTGAGCTCGTTACGTTCTCCTCTGATGCTATGGTTGCGCAGATATTTTGTTGGCTTTCCGTTGGAAAAGGGGGTTTACTAAAACGTTACCGAAACACAAGGTGGTGCATCGTCCGATATGTTCGATGCAAATTTTTGTCCGCGTGACGGGATACGCTGCAGGTGGAAAGGTAAATTTCGTGCACCGCTTGTTTAACTTTGCTGGCAGTGCTCTTATCGTCGGTGATTTAGAACGTTCGGTCCTACAACCGCGATAAGATTGCAATTATTTTCGTTAGACGCGATGCAGGTTTGACTACCGAGCTTCCGGCAAAATCGGCGATACGCAATCAAAATTCAAACCTTGAAGGGATGAAAATGATACACTCTTGCATTCAAGAACGACGCTTTTTTTTTATGAATCGTGCAACCAAATCCCATTCCTTAGTTGGCCATAAATCGTTACAAGAATAATTGCGGTTTTTACCTATCCATACAATTTGATTTTTTTAGGTGAGAGATTTGCAAAATTGGACATGACAAGGTGAAAATTCGGGAGTAGGAAGAATAAGACAGTAGATCATCGTATCTGAACATTACAACGAAAAATCTCGTGTAACATAAGTCTCTCCAAAGGCGATATTCTTGACTTTGCTGCTTTACCAGCTAGTCGCGTTTTATTAGCCTCTATTTATTTTAATTTACCAAGAAAGATTTTTACAAACATACTTATAAACCGACTAAGGTTTTTAAAGCCCCGGTAACGCACGATCGGTCTCAACCCTCGGGTGGGCAGGGTGAGACATCGCTATTATTAGATGTACAAATTAATTAGTTCCCTTTGTATACAATCGATAACTTCCCTGGTTTAATGAAAATATCTTTTCGCTGTTTTGAATTATCCGATAAGCGGTGCAAAGTCATACAAAAGGATGCACAAGTGAATCTCAGGCTGTGCATAATTTTCCACGCGATATGTATATCTCAGTTGTTGTGATTTAAAATCCGTGCAATAGGTCCTAGGCCAAGCGAGATTGGCTGATGGGGCAGAAAATTGAACGAAAACAAAACGATGCGAGAGGGATTGAAACGCATTTCGTTCATTCGTGGACGACGAGACGACTTCTATCAAGGACACCGAATTACTTTACACATCTAATACATATCAGCAACTTGCATTCCTTTATCTACTCGTGGCTGCTAGCTACGGTGCAGCCCGAGGAACGGACTTCGTGTACTAAATGGCTCTCGGCGACGAGAACCAGTGTCCTTGTCCTCGATGACTTTTCACGTACCAAACGCAGCTAGGGTTATGTCGCATGTTTTGTGCGCTCGGCCGAAAATCGGGAATTATCGGTTCATAGAGCAAAGTTAAAACTCACTTCGTACCTCGCGCAAAGATTTTAGGTTTTTAGGAAGAGCGACTCAGACCACTTTTGAGTCTAGGAATCTGATTTAATTGAGCAAACGTCTAAAACCTAAAAAAAAACGGCTAAAAGGTGCTCGAGAAACGAGTTATTTTATTCCGTTTCGACGGTGATAATCTGACCGCTGCGTGACGACATAACGGACACGAGGAAAGATGCACGTCAGTGGTCATCGATAATCCGCGAATTTGGCACAGAGCACGTAGAGAATTCCACGAATATCGAAGTATCTGCGCAAAGTTATTTTGCGTTGTATTCGTTCTTCCCGTTGTATTTAGTAAGATGCGATTATGGCGATATACTTAACACGACGATGAGATTTTAGTTGATACGAGGATCGGTTTAGTAGATACGATCTTTCCGTTAAACGTTTAACCATGGTTGGGTGTAACTTCTTTAGCATTGCGGATCGATACGACCTTTAAAAATCCTCTCAGTCTACGGCATGGACATATATGTATATGCGTCCGATACACGTGTGTATTTTAAACATTCATACAAGATGTGGCCGAAGAGGAACAGTAATCGTTTTTTAAATTATTATTTTTAAAGCAGTAATCAGCCTGGTACGATGAAAAAGTGTCAATAACCACCGCCTTCAGCGTTATCTCCATCCGAATATACCGAATGATTATCTCTGATTATCTGTCAAATAAAACAGTGGGCCAAGGCTCTGTCAGATATTGCCTTAAATTATCGTGCACTCCTAAATATGTTTTGTCGTCTTTCTCCGAGGTGAATTTAAATTTCGGAAAAAAGTGGTTATACGGCTCCGACTGCGACAAATAAGTCGTGCGCCTCGATGCTGCGATCTTGTTTTCCGTTAAAAACTCTCTGGCTGCCAAATTTCCATCGATAAACCTTCCTCGCGAATGGTCACAGCAGCGACTTCTTTTAAGATGCCAAGACCTTAGGATGCGTTGCCAAATTATTTTTAATTATTATCTCCACGCTATGTTAATTTTCAGTCGCTTACGTAGAGTTATGTTATACGTCGTTATACATGCATCTTCTACCATTGGAACTGTGTTTCTATCCTGAATCCTCGAATATTCCATTATTAGTATATTATTTTCTTACGATGCATTTACAATGAACTTTTTATTACCATTTTCACGTTCAGGAAGCATAACTGTTAAATATATTTAGAACGCTGGTAGCACGGAACATAGAACGTACTTTAAATCGAAGTCGCATTCAAATAATTTATTGTATATTAACATATCGATGGTAAAGTATTCCGCCAAGCGCGTGCTTTATCGCGGTAGACATACGCAGTACGGTATACGCGCTCCCTCGAAAGTCTTAACGCTGAAAGGGTTAATAGAGCGCTATCTAAAAGTTAATCCGCCATTTCCTTCCGTGGTAATCGTGTTGAGGATTTGAAAGGTCGTTGTCCGCGACAACGGTGGTTCCCTCGTCATTACTTTATCGGTACGTTACTTTCTACAAAATCTTTTCATCCTGAAAGTTTCCTCAGTGTACGATAATATATATATACGTGTATAGATTATTTATCTCGGAATCATCGGCGTTACTACTCAACTTCACGTAATTTCTTCGTTACGTCAGTTCTCTTAATACACGACACGTTATCTTTATTATACAACAGTTTACATTGTTGCCGCCTTGGTAGGAATACATAAATGTGTTGCGGATCGAATTTAACGATATGCGCAATATCTACGCTTCGCGGTAACCTCGACTATAAATAACTATACAGACCCGCGATATAACTATAAGTAATGTAGCAGTATGAATGACTTGCAGCTAATTACCTACAGTGCGTGGAACATAGTGGTATAACTTCGCGTATTAAAAAGAAATCCAAATCAACCGTCGGAAATGATAGGAGATCAAATAACATTTCTACCATTTTGATGTTTTCCACTTTACTTTACTTTGATTTACACTACGAAAATGGCGAGCACGACACCCGGTACACCATTTAAACCAAAGAAAGCATCGATCAAGCGACTTTTTATAATGTTACACGTAGTTCCTTTCATAATGCGCTAATATACGTTGTATTTTTTCATACGACAATAACACGAGTTATATACATTTTTTTATGGATACGTACCATAATTGGCGCGAGTACGAAATGATGTTGGGCTCCCGAATTAATGGCAACGATAACGGGGATAAAATTTGACCTAGCAGGCTAATGACCACTCGCAGTCGATGCCTTCCGCGTACTAATAATAATAATAAATAATACTAATTTGACCGAGCGCCTTGGCGTGCGAAAGAAATCCGTGATTTCGATTGCCGTAGCTACGTCATGCTCCTAAGGCCTGTATTATGCGGCACCAAGGGGGTAGCCGTGTGGCGATCGAACCTGACGTAGCGCTGTCGCATTCAATATTGCGGCTGTATAGCGTATTGCGTGATGCGTTACAATGTCACAACATAAGCATTCGCGGAACACGCGTATCGAGGCACACCTCCGCGCGGATAATCAGCGATCCGTCCTCCCTCGTTATCAGGGATCGATGCTGATCGAAATTCCATCGACTTCCTGAATGCTTTACGAGACATTTGTCTCGCTGAAGCGATTTGTCCACTCGGAGATGTCAAGACGGTTCACAGTTACGTCGCAGAGTTATCGATCCGATTCAAAGCAAAGCCACGGCGGAGATAGCGAAAGGAGCGATTTATCATTGTAATATTCCTATTCAGGTATCTGGATCTAAATAAATCCGAGTAATGGAAAATGTTTACTAACCCAACGCAAAGCAATTGCAGCTTCATCGATGTGTTTATTCGCGATGATTGGACGAATTCCTAATCACGCTGAGACTCTTCAGTCGGCAAGCGTTCTTTAGATACACGTCAGACCCATATAGTCATTATCATAGTCATCGTCGGATTTCCATTAATAAGAGCTCGTGCAATATTTTTTACGACTTTGAATAACAATGCTCGTTGTACGTGATTTCTGTGTGAAAAAAAATGGCGGTTCGTAGACCATTAAGATATGAGAATTGGTACGGCGACATTAAGGTTAATGGGTACGTTACGATTTATTCCAGATTCACCGACACGGGAAGCAATTTAGGCGAGGCCAAAAATTGAGCGCAACATGCCGATGGAGTTTTTAGACCGGTTACCGGTCCCCAATCTACGAGTTTATACGACCATCAGCTTCGCCATCCTGTCCTGTTCCGTTTATTATGCTGCACAAATAATCAAGGATCCCGCATGGCGGACGAATCACACGTTCGTCGACGAGGGCACCGATACTGTAGTCGTAGATGGTACTGGGGATCCAAGAAGCCTCGGAATGCATCTGAAGGAACTCCTGGAGTGCATGGTGGACGAACCTATATGCATCTGGGTGAGTGCAAAAAAAAATGTTTTCCAAAGATCGACACGTTTCAACGTATGCAGATTAAAGCTAAACCTGGTCGCGGATGCTTCGACGAATATATACGTCGTTCTCTGATTAAAAAGTCTACGCAGCATATTCGAAATATATAATATTTAAACACGAATAAAGATATGGATAAATATATATATACACGGTGGTCATTTTAATTCGAGCATCCAAATTGCTTTCGTTACTATAGAAAGTAAAAGAAAAAGACTAAATATGACGTGATCGAAGAAATCCCGTGAAAGTCATTTTAACGGTTTTTTCAAGGTTATCGTACTTTTGCATCTTAATGTGTATTCTTTATAACGCGATGTGATAGTCGGTGTGAAGATGAGTTCAACGACCCACGCGTCATGGCTTTGAAGCGGCCTTACTTTTATTAAAAATTTTTATTGAAACTAATTATATACTACTATAATATATAATATTTATGAATAATTATATGGAAGGTTATTTATTATTAAAAAAATGCCACTTAGACGCCAATATGTTTATCAAACACAGCCAGAATTCATCGCATATCGTATCCGTACATCTGTATATACAATTTGTAGTACTAAATAATCGTGTTGTTTTATCGTGATTAGACAACTTTAAGAAAATTTATGTTTACGTCGTTGCAGTTCAACATACCAACATGTTATCGCTACAGCTTCGCATGACGATCATTCGATGATGATGCATCATGCGGAAAGTTCTTTAAGTTAAATGGCGCCTTCTCGTAGCAAGAAGTTCTGAATACGTATCGCAAAACGAGTATTATAGTTGCAAAGAATACGTAACGACATTGCTCACTGACATTGAGCTGACATTCCAACAAATTAGTTCGTGTAGACATTGTCGGCCGATAAGTTGCGAAGTCATAAGTTTATACGATAAGAGCAACTTTATCTTTCGATATCCGCAAACTGAAAAATGCGCGAATATCCGCTACTTCACTATAACCGCACAGTATTATACAATCGTGCCAACGTTAGGAGATTAATATTTACTTTTTTAAAAATTAAAAAAACACTTATACCCGCTTGGATTCGAAATTTACTGCACAGATTTCCGTGGTTGCACAAATACAACTGTCGAGGCCGTCCATCCAGATTACAGAAATTTCAAGCATACATTTTTCATTCGTGCTTCGAAGCACACATACACGCGAGGAGTTTTTAAATCTACGAGCACAGAAACATTTTATCTTCGGGACCATTTTTTTTCTGGGTATCCGAGATCAATATTACCCGGCTGAGCATCGATATCCGTCCGTGACCGAAAAGATTGATATACATACGCGATAGCACTGCGGCAATTTAGTCTGCGCCTGCCTCCTACTTTCTAGAATTACGTGTCGTCTTACGAGGCTTTTGTGCCGTGGCACACGGCTCGCACATTGTCATGTTCCACCATTGTCCGGCTCAAAAGTATCCCGGGCAACCTAGTTCGCAAGATGCGCCGTTTTACCGCACTCTTAAAGAGAGATTCGCAATCTAAGATACATACACGCCTGTTATTTGCTTACCACTCCTATCGAGTAAATCGCAAAATGATTTTGCAGACTGCTCTCTCCATTTCCACCACGATTCGCGGTTCAATATCGAAATGAACGTTTAATGGTTCTCATTTTACAGAAATTTGCCAAAGGTTAAACCTGTATTATATTATTGGTTGAGTAATATTGGGTCCGATATTCCTCTTTGATAAGATTTCCTTTGTCGTTATATTTTCGTGCGAATCATTTTACTTCGGCAATTAATTAATTTAATAATGCATCCAGCGATATTATTTACAAGATGGTATTATTTCATAATACAGTTAAAAGACGTTAAAAAATGTTCTCTTTTACAGTGTCATTGCTTGTTCTCACGATATATCGAGGAGGTGTTTACACGTACACTCGCGCTATGTCAGAATAAACATAATCGCTACAATGCGGCGAGTAGTGTTCGCGAGGTAACAAAATTTCTTCTAGAAATTCCGATAGATTAAAGTGTCGAATCACTCGCGCTTCCTACGACGCGTAATTATTCGTCATGAAAGCATTTCAGGCAACCTAGTTTACAGTATGCCGCGCTTTATCGTGTTCTTAGAGTGAGATTCAGTACTATCCGAGGCTTCGAGCTAAAGTACCGCCCACCTCACTACCGCGTTGCGTTGGTCTTCTTCACCGCACAACTATGCTTGTCGTCTTGTATCGCTACCAATTGGGTATTTAGCCCCGAGGGACAGGTTCTTCATGTGTCCCATGCGGTGTATCAGTCTCGTAGGCCTGGCAAGAAATTGTTTATCACGTGTATCAGCTATGTAGCGATTTTGATTTCTCGAGACTAGACTCTATTAGTACTAGTAGCCTTACGCTGAGAGGTGAATATTTCTGTTCTGCCTTCTGTTACATTTTAAATTTAGTTTATTTTTACACACACACACACACACACACACACACACATTTATTTATTTTTTAATTTTTTTATATGTATATATATAATTGTACATTCATCCTCTGAATATTCAAAATTGATTTTATATATAAAATATTCGGAATTTGAATATACGGTCATTTAAAGGTCAATCTAGCTGAATTTCTAAAAAAAACTGTAATATAATTTATCCCACTGAAATCGCGAAAGATAACGTGTGTACCGTTAAACTCCCGAATTATATGGGATATACCATTATTTGTATTCATAACTTAAAGTCTCTATCCTATTCTCATTAAAGATCAGATTTAACTGATACGAGCACTGTTCCTTGGATAGATAATACGCGCATACACATATTTATACACCTGAATTTCTAGAATAGCCACGAAACTTGTTATACATCCATCTTTTTCACACGTTTTATTTTAGAATGCTAATTTACGCTAGACCTTTGAAATATTTATGCTATCTATGCGGTCTTGCAAAATGTGTCAATATTAGTAGGATTATATCTAAGATGTCTACGTTCCATGACAGCATATCGACTTATCGGGCAAATTACATTTGGAATACTCGCAGATGCGTCTGTTACGAAATTTTCACCATGATGTAACCGTATTATACGGTGCCATTATATCGCGACTGATGAACGTTTGCTCGGTTACCTCATACTTAAATCGCCTAACTATGTAAGGCGATACACATCGAGCCTTTAGCAAAAAGTTATTCTCGGTAACGACGAAGAATTAATTTACACGTTATTTGGATACGCAAGAAGCCGTAATCTTAACCTTGCCGAATTAACCTTGATCCGATAATAAACTTTCTGGCATTTTGCGACTGTTTATAAATAACCAAGCCCTGTTCGTGCGAATTGTAACAGCTTGCCACCATTCGATATATTTTTTTTTATCGCTGTAAACGCGCGACGATCTGATTCTAAAAATCCATTTCTGCTCGAAAGTTATTTAATACTTTGTCCGTATATATTGTTTAAGATTCGTGATGAGTACAAAGAATAAAATAGATCCTAAAATAAGATAGTATCTATGTTTTTTGCTCGTCGAATTCGCGCGTTTGGCTTTCGAAAAAATATGTATATCCGTGCCGCTTTGTGGAAGGCGACGCCTCCGCCGAAGAATAAAGTCAAACGTAGGCTATTCCGTGGCGATTAAATACACTCGTCGTGTAGCAATAACGTAACGACTTATAGTGGGCGGCAATTTCTTATCGTCTCCTCGCATAACGCAAGCAAAAGATTTGCTACGCCCAGTTTTCTGTTATAACGCATGACAGCCGATGTTGTAATGCGCTATTATAGTCACCGCGTGATACCTACGTGTAATAGTCAATTTGATCAGCCAGTCATGGGCAATACGAGCGTCGGTTAGCCGTTCATTTTTGACCGCAGGGTATACATAAAACCGGATACGATGCGTGGTTTTTTCTTTCGCAATCTCGTCTTTCAAATAGAATTCTAGTGTGCGCAAAAGCTAACCGAACGATCAACAAGCTCGTGAACTAGTCCGCGAAGTAAATTATGGTTTCGTGTAAAAGCAAATCCTTTGAACTGATCGTTGTGCATGTACTTCTATATCAAATAGTACCGATTGTCGAACGATAGTAATAATCGGCACTGTATGTCTGTACGATAGCGTTGCTGCGCATGGCAATACCTGACTCTAAATTGTTAGCAAGTAGATAAACACGTGGAATCGTGTATAGGAAATGGTTATGGTTACCTTGCGTTTTTTCTCCTTCATGTCTAATGCAAGCTTACAAATTATCAATTGCTTTCAACGATAACATGTATTTCTGTACAATTGGTGCAGGAAAGTATTCGGCGTACATTGCATAAAGAAATGATTATCCGAACAAAATATTACTCGACAGTTGCATATAAAAAAGCAATGATTTGTACCAACTGCTCCAATCCTATCGTTTTATGCGACGTGAAGTAACGGAGCTGCTGGTCCGTCACGCGAGAAATCGCCAAGCAGCATCATTACGCATGTATTCGAAACGGAAATAAAATTTGTCAGGTGCCCAAATTCCCAAAAATTTGTCGCCCTCGTGTATTTAATCGCTATTTCTATTAATAAACCGTGAAGAACATTCCGTCCAAATGAAATCGTTGGTACGTATCGATATACGAATGATATTGATGTATGAATAATTAAGTACGGGTATTAAATCGAAGTTCGTCGGTATAATTTTGTCTTCTGACCTGTGTACCTTGCATTTGTAACGCATACTGATATTCCATCATAAACTACTGAGCCATGCACATTACCCAAAGAGGCTCCACAAAATATTAATCCCTGAAGTATCAGCCGAAGTTTATCCGCAGCGCTGAAAACAAATATTTAGTGGTAAATAGGAGATTAAGTAGAAGCAAGACACCGATGCAAAATAGATATTTGCAAAAGTTTATTCGCTCTCGAGCATCTGTACGTTCCAACGCGAGCTTGTAATCCTCACCGTTCGTACGGCCGATAGAATTATAAGTATTACACGCGTTGGACATGTTTACATAAACATGAGAATGCGTGTGAGTCAAGGTGTTGAAAACCGTTTCCTGATGCGGTTTCGAGGCCTACGAATTGCCGGCGTTGCGAAGTACCGTCTCATTATTGCTATTCTGGGGCGACGATGATGCAACGCTTGCAGGGACCCGTACTCCTGCTGCGTAGGACCGGTTTCGTGTTCCTCATTCCCTACGCGAGGATCACGTCATAAGGAAGTGCCTTGAACGGCAGGTCCTAAGCTAATAACCGTCTCACTTCGTCGGCGCCAAGTTACGTTTCTCGTTCCCTTCATGCATCTTTCCTCGGCGAGATCCTACTGCATTATCGATCCCACTACATTATCGCGCGTTCCTCCACTTTAACCCGCTAACCAATAGGAAAGTCGCAATTAGAAAACTGATGTGAATACTTAAATGACTCGAATAAGAAGAATAAACATTTAAATATCCCATTTCTACGGTGAGAGTAAAACGGGATTAATGTATTTATCGTTCGATTACCAGGCCGATGATTAAACTTAATGTATCCATTATGTTAATTTGCTCGACATCCTGGGGTTGTAAAATAACACGGTATGTGCCTCGTTTTTCTCGCTTACGAAGTCGATGATTTACGGCTTATTTTACTTTTTGCATAACTGTTGTAAGGATTTGATGATCTGGGGTGGACTATTTTTAATACTTTATTAACGGGGAAACGGTTATTGCGATGGACGTATGGATTAATAAATGATATGATATTACCGTTTACAAATATAATATAACCATTTTAAGGGCAGTTTGCAAGAGTATACTTCTGGTAACTCGGAAATCTCGAAGAAGATTCGAATCTCGGTTTTCTCAAACCATCGCGAGTTCATCCGCTTGCGGTTTCCTGCGTGTTTATTCTCGTTCTGATTATCCGGATAAATACTAGTTCCTCGTGCTTTGACAAGTCGGGCACGAAGGAATTCAAATCGCGGCTGATACTAAAATTAGGTGCCCTTTCGGACAACGTTCTGTCGTTTGGCAACGATCAAACGGGTGGTTGTGTTCCAACGCAATGTCAGACGGATAAACCGCTCTGACGCCGTTTCCTATTAATCTTGCCAAGATGCTTGTCTGCAAGCGAGCAAAAGTTGCAACGTTAATATCCAATCGTTACATGATACCCGCCGGGTGCGAGTAAAAATATTATCCCCAGAGCCTTCGCGCAACACTCCTGTTTTTGTCGAGAACTGATAAACATTTTTGTGATAGTAGTCATAACAAACTGCGCGTACAAGAAAGCACGTGAAAAAATAATCGAACTGGATCACAGTTGCAGCGTATCGATACGGATCGGTGTTGTTGCCGATCCGGATATGAGAAAAACGGTATTTTTTTTACATCTTGAGATGATTGCGTAAGGAATGACTATTTGCGTTTGATTTACGCACATCAATTGAAGGCAGGAACTTGATGGCGTTCCACATTTGACCGATTTTCAATAAATACATAACTTTTATTTTACCATCAAAATGGTGTTTTATTTCCATAATATCCTGCATTCACATAGTATTTCATAGAACAAATTATATTTATAGTTAAAGAAAATGAAGGCACGTTTTAGAACTATGCTTACGATTTTTGTGTAGTGGGCTAGTTTCACTTTAGTTACCACGACTTAAAAATATTATTTTTACCAGAAATCACTTTACCGAGTATTTATCTAATTTTATTTAACTTTTAAGCGTGCCTTTATACGCGCGATACCCGGTAGGATTGAACCCAACATAATGATCACGGCAGCATTAAACGTAGCAGAGCACGAAGGGTTAAATCTGTGTAATCTGTTTTGATTGACCTTATGATCATTAAGTACCGTATCTGGGACATAAATCTTGAAATTGATTTTAATTGTTTTACGTGGCTTAAACCTAATTTTGCGCATAAAGTTATCCGGGAAAACCGGAAATTATATAACTTTTTATATTAAGCATTATGACGGAATTTACATGAAGAATAATTAATCTTTTTAGCATTCGTTCATTCGTCATTGGCGCGTAAGTTATAAACTAACGTGTAACTTATAAATCCTTCCGTATTAAAGAGCAGTGATTAATTAATGTCAACGGCGCTATCATTAAATTTCTGCAGAAATAATAAATACACAATTTGTCTTCTTAGTTCCGCTACGATGAGAACGTATTTTCTTACGTTTATTGTTTCAATCTCCATGTATATGTTCTCATGCATAAAGATCTCCGTCGCAAGCTCTGATCGAAAACGAGTTAACGACGAATTAACACCAACCTCCTGATTTTTGTTAAAAATCTTCGAAATTTTATACTTTCCAGACTCTGATAAACATGGCTTACTGCGCACTGATTCTCCTCGGAAAATCGATCCAGAAACTGGTATTCGGCGATTTGCGGGCCTCTGAGAGGCAGCATCTCAAGGACAAATTTTGGAACTTCGTCTTCTACAAATTCATCTTCGTGTTTGGCGTGCTGAACGTGCAGTATATGGACGAGGTCGTCCTGTGGTGGGCCTGGTTCACGGCGCTCGGATTTCTGAGCCTCCTCAGTCAGCTTTGCAAGGATCGATTCGAATATGTAAGTACAATAGTGAAATGTGCTCCGTGTCTCGTGCCGACATGCGGGGTGTCCAATAACGCGCAGTTTATTCTAAACCACACGACGTCCATTCCACTCGTACCGCAAGTAGCTTTTCCACCAGGCGGATATATTAACGCGTCCTTACGCGCTGGAATACACCGTAATGGTTCCATGAATTACACCTTGCACTCTCTTCGCCCAATATTTATGCAATCGTCTAGTCACTTGCAAAACACGTCGGACGCTTGATCTCGGGTCGATGACCTCTTGACCCTGTCCTTGGACATGCATCATTGGAAATGGTAAAAAGTTGCATGTGCATGTCGCTCTTATAAAAATGCACATCGTTCTTTCCAATGCCTTCAATAGTTGTGTTCTTGGTGCAATTCACAGTTTCTGTAAGGAAATGACGTCTGCACGGTAGAAGTGTCATTTGATGGGCTAATGATCTTAGAGGTCGACGTCTCTCAAATTAAAAAAAAAAAAAGTCATTTGATGTCCATCATTTGTCAATGTCGAAACTTTAACTTATCGAATAATATCGATGTCCGATCTCTAGAAAGTTTTACACGGTCGAGTGATTTGCAGAAGTCGTGGCTACAAAGATGCATACTTTTTTATTCTATTGTACCACGGGAGGTAAGGAGCTTTAGTTTAAGGTGTCGGCCGGCGATTTTTTAATAAGATCATGAGACTTCTTTAAATGCCAGAGAGCCGTAAAGACATCGAAAAACGCCGCTTTCAGTTACATAAGAAAATCGAGATCCGGGCAATTCGGTTAGTATAATCCAATAGAGATAACGAGGTTACCGAGCGGGAACGGTCCGACAAAGTCTACATACTTGTATAACCGGAATATGCTTGACGTCAAAGGTGTATTAAAAATAAGACCTCAAAATCCACTTAACGCGCCAATAAAAATTCGACAAAACCCTGCGATAGACGAGAATTTCGGAATTTCTCGTCGGATGTTGGTTTCGTCCTTACGCTTAATGGGCGATGAGTCGGAGGGATCCCAGTTGGCCCACTACGTTGCAATATGCTGAGATTTATTAGAAGCAATCCATGTCACATTATGTCACTCTGGGAATGCATTTCGGTATTTTACGAAGGGAACCGTATATAAAGTTATTGCACGCCATTCTTACAAATCTCTTTGGCTTAGGAATCTCACATTTTGTCAAATTCTCCCGATCTACGTTGAACGCGCATCAACCTTTTCAAAGAAAAGAAAATTCTAATTTCTCGTCATACGCACATGTATTTTAGTCTAGAAATAAAGGTACCAGTAGTGGACACTAAGAAATTTTTTGCCTATTTATTCACATAGCTCAGGTTAAGTTCATTTTATGGAAAATTTATGGTCAGTAGTCATTGCACAAACTATTCCTCTATTATATTACGATGAGTATTTATTCTTGGTGGAGGTTGTACACCATTTTTTTTTCTGAAAGTAATACGTGATTCAATGATTGGCATCTGGCGAAAATAACAAATTTAGTAGTTGACATAGGGAGAAAAACCAATAAATGAAGTAGCCTTAGTGTTGCAAATATTCCAAACTTGCAATACTTACATTTTAATCCTTAGCGATTAGAGTAAGAATCTTGCACGGGTTCGATTAACCGGTCGCTATGACACTTCTCAATGGCGGACTATGCGCAGTAGTTCGCAATTAAGCAGCTGAAAAGCGGCACTATATAGAGTAATAAGGTTTGACATATTCCAGCATTTGGTTCCCTTATTTATTTACTTTTTTCTTGTCAATTACTGGTGCTTTTACCATAATTCTATATATCGCAACGATATTTTTTGTTTATCGCATCAAGTATCGCGATGTATTTTTAGGCCGGGACAATTTACCGATCGTTCAGATTTAAAGCGACGATTGACCAGTAACGCAGATCAGCTGTATTCATTAACCTCTTGTTATTCGAACCGTATCACGAAGTAGCAGTCTTGAATAATCGACCGTTTAAACGCTTCTTTCAGCTCTCATTCTCTCCGACCACCTCGGGATGGAGTCATGCGCAACTACTCGGACTTTTGGCGGCTATCCTGGCGCTATCTTCCTTCATGCTTCTCTTCTGCACCGCCGCAGCCTTCCTCTTCGTGTCCTTCAATATCTTTGCTTTTATGGCTGCCGAGGTGAGTGCTGGTTCTTTATCCGCGCGCATTGCGAGAATTGGGCGAATGTCGCATTGCAATTAAGGGGAAATCCGAAGCAGATGTGTAATTAAGATAAAAAGCCACCACGGGCTTGGGAAATGTTGTGCAACGTAGCCGCATTTCGGGATGCAATATCATATCTCTCGATACGGCGCGCGTCGTTAAACTTTTTCTTACGGAACGAGAAAGCAGGTGAAATACGTTCAATACTCATTAGCGCGCGCATTGCAATAATATTATCTTGAGAACTGTGACGTCACTAAGTACAATGTGCGTCAAGTTCACACGTCTCTATTATAAAGCAATGCCACGAATGGCGTGATAGGTAAAAGCTGATTCACGTTGTCGGTATCCTTTTTTTTTTTTGGAATCGATCTACCACTTGGCGTCTAATTTAAGATCGAACGGAACGATCAAAAAGAAAATGCTCCCCTTGACTGGCTTTGCGGGAAGAAGAATGTACCACGCTGTAGGTCTTGTAGTGTTAAACTTGTATTGAAAACCGGTTTTCATCTTCTAGCTCTCTCGTATCCTCCCGCTATTGATACCGTTAAGGCCGTCCTACATATATTCGCATAAAAAAATCGTCCATGCAGAACAACGCCGTTATTCGTCAAATAACCGTTAGAATGATTCGTGCAAGAAATCGCGCTAAATCAATTCTTTTCGCTAGCGCCTCTGGTATTTCTCGGTGCTGATCGTGTTGAATAAAACAGTATATAGGGGATATACGCGTTTAGATCGTAAGTATTTCTATGCAGACTGACAACCTTGCGTTTTCAAATACGTCATTTGCAAACATTATACCTGCAATGAAATCTGATTAAATATGCTTAGCAAGTTCATCAAAGTTGGCTATGTATAGTATAGGAATAGACTGGAAAACTTAGCTTTTCCGTGGATATGCGAGAGAAAATAATTGTATAATTTGTCGTTTTCACAGGATGTTCTTGAGTAGTTTAATTCGATGGAGCTTTCAGAGTTTCGAACAGTTTTTCGTAAAAAGGGAACGATCGCGTGTCGCAAGTAGGTGCGACTTTTCAAGCAACGTCACGTGCGAGGATGTAAATAAATTTCTTCAGGAATAGAGAAAAACATTAAAATGAAAGTCGGCCCGTGAAAGCGTACCAGTTTTACTCGTACCAATCACGAATGCGCACGTAACAAAACTTCTAACGGACTTTCTATATACGATTTGATTAATTACTACAGAGATACATAATCGGCTTCTATAAAATTCGCTGCCTCGTTTTCCGCTTTGTACGGACTTGATTGTTTTCCCTTTATATTTTTTTAACACCTTCCCCGGAGAAAATTGATGGATGTACAACTACCTGTGTTACGAAATCGGATTCACCTGTTTTCACACCAACTTTGTTAACTTGCAACGTTCCTTCGCCTTTTAAATACCAAAATGGTCACGTTTTATTGAAAATTCGTTGCACTGTCTGGACCGATGGAAGAAAAATGCTCTATTCCAATACAAGCTAATAGTAATAGAATATATTCTAATACTCATAGTAAGTTTCCAATACGATTTTGTAGTATAGGCTTCAGCAATCCTCGAAACGCTTAACAATGAAGAAATCTAACTTCGTTTCAACGATCATTGCAACATTATTTTGTATAAAATATCTCGCGGTTTACCCTCCTCCGCGATGGTGTTTTGTGCCGTTCTAATAATGGTATCCAACTTTCTCCTATGCCGTGTCAACTTAGTATTTGTCACAGTACACAGAGTTAAGAAAATACAACAGTGTCTTTGGAGAAAATCTAAATTTATCGCTGAATAATTCTTGTCTTTGTACACAATGTTCGTACTTCAGCGATGTTTTCAAATAAATTTCCCAAAGTTTCGCAGCTATTAGCCTGTGGCTATAGGCGGTAGTCTAATGGTCGCTCAGAAACCCGCGTTCACCAGAGGCTACGGTGGTGTAGTGGGTAGAAGCTCGGACTTCCACGCGTAAGACCCGAGTTCGTATCCCAATCCATCATCTCTGGTTTTTCCATGTGATATGTATATCGTAGCTCTGGTGCTTCGAAATTCACCTTAACCCCTTAATCTACGATTTAGATTCGAAAATTTCGGGCCAAAATCGTATACAAGCAGCCTTCGAGACATTCGCACGACTTGTTCCGTACGATGATCGGGCTATGCCCGTAATATTCACGTTTGATCCGATCATCTACTACGGGCATAGCCCGTAGTTGTAGGTTAAGGGGTTAAACAGTAGGTCCTAGGCCAAATGACCTACATATATATGTCATATGGAAAAACCATCAGTGATGGGCGACATTCGAACCTGGGTCTGCCGCGTGGAAATCCGAGCCTCTCTATCCACTACAGCACCGTAGCTCTGCGCCTGGAGTTCTCCCGAGTGCAAGGAGTCGTCGCAATGGAATCAGATTGTGGCTGCGGCTGTAACAGTTCAAACTACCTTGTGCATGAGCTTTTAAGGTCCGTTGCAGGACCACGCGAGTACTGTGAGAGAACTCTCTCTCTATGCAAGAATTTATAAATTTATGCTCGAAGGAATGGAGCGCAAAAAACGATCGAATGTCGAAATTTCACTCTCACAATAGTAAACTTTAAACTAAATCCACTCATCCGTCGATATATACGTTTCAGTATATAGTTAATATACAGAATTTAAAGCTGTCTTTGTCCTTCGTTCTTCTCCTTGTTCTCTTTTTTACTGTTTAATAATAGTATGAGCAGTTGTATCCAAAGGCGACGTGATTTATTTAATGTGTTATCGTAACCTTTAAATAATTAATACTAGTTTTAAAATAATGTAATATACAGGGAAGAAATCTTATGAGCTCGTCATGATGTGTACTAATCAGTCGCGTACAGCTTATAATTATATTTTTCCATTGTTGCGTACAAACCGGTGGAAACTTGTGACAAAGCAATTTATCGTTCGACCATCACTTAAATGACTGGTATTCCTCTTCGTGACGAGGACACTTATTACACATGATTCTTTATTTCAAAAGTAGTTATTATCGGAATATGTTAATAATCGGTTTCAACGTCAGCTATTACGTTATCAGCGGATTGTCCCGAATTATGTAACATAAAAGTCTAAGATGGAGACGAATCGAAGTACAGATGTAGTGCGATTTAAAAAATTATCCATTTGTTAATGTCTCCTTTTTTTAAGATATTAATGTGGTGTTTTTTTAACGTACATTTGGTGCGTTCATAAGACATCGGTGATCAGTAAATATGAACTAAGATATATATCAGGAAATCGGTAGACTCCTAATGTACTTGTTACAGTCGATCTTTAGTATCTTTAGTATTGGATATACTTTAGTATAGTAGATCCAATGAACGAGCAGAATATTTCCCGGCGGATTATAACTGTTACCAATGAACTTTATACTAAATACCAGCTTGCACCTTTTCCACGTGGGCGCTTCTTTCATACGTTTCAATCCTGCTTCTCGCGTGCAATTACTCTCAATGAATACCCCTCCATTATTCGAATTTACAAAACGATATTGTCGAACGTAGTTTCTCTTCTTCCGAGAAGGAACTGAATCATAAACTTTCCTACACTCTTCTGGCCGTGTCGCAGCTGTAATGTTGCAGATATAGACGGACGCCCGGAAAGTTTCAATGGTCGGCTTTAGCTCCGAATCGATTATCGAATTTACTTAAGCCATCGCTCCGGTGGACATTAAATAATTTGAGCAAACAGCGCTGGCCAGTGTCGCATGGTTTTCGCCGCGCCAAATAATCCGATCAAAGTCGTCTAATATGATGGGCGCTAAATATCCCAATTGACGTGTAATTGGACAATTCGAATATCCTGGACTGTACGTGTAAACGTGCTCGAAAGTACGAACCATACCAGAGCGCATTCCCCGTGCAGTAGAGAAATTCAATTTCGTTTAACGAGGAAAATTTCTTCGCGAAACTGCTCGTAGTAATTGAATTAGCGTCATCGTCGACTTAATGATGCGCTGTGAACTTTTTACCTGCCATTTTGTTGTCTCGTTTGATGATATTAGGGGGACAGTCTTTTTTCCTTTTTTTTTTTCGAGGAAATCTACATGCGTAGTAGCAACGTGCCGTAACTGCAACATTGTCGCGTTTTAGTTCCCGCGTTTCGGCGGGACTTTTCAAATATTTCAATACGATCCCTTTGTTTTAATACTTAAAGTATCAATCGAACCTACTTTACTCTTTTACGGTAACAAACAGAATATATCCATAGGAATGAGTCTAGAAAATAAAATAATGAAATGTCGCAGACCGTGTAAACTGATCGGAGCCTACGCTCTAAAAACGAGACAAGTTTATTCGTTTAGTCCGACTAGTCGAGGCTTGTTTTGATGATTTAACAATTTGAAATTCCTAAATCCAGCGAGAAGAGAATCGTTAAAGCGACAAATGAATAAAACGGCTCTGACCAATCGTAGTTCCAGGCTGCCGTGTGATTCAGGAATCGGCCAATCCCGATAAACGGCCCTCATACGTTTTTAAGAATACGAAGGCACTTCCTCTTCCCGTGGAATGAATAGCCGGCGATGTTAAGGTGCAGTACTACAAGTGCGCGTCGTCGCAAACTTCGGCGTTTCCCCTGAATGAGTAAAGGTTTATTCTGAAAGTTTACCGCCACGTGTTCGCTCGATACGCGCACTCGTCGGCCGTTTCCCGCGGACGAAACCCACGTCAGCTCCCTGGCAAGGAAAAAAAGACGCAATAATGATATGCCCGACCCGAATTTATTGTATATTGAAACGCATGTTATCCGCGATAGCTTTATTTATGTAGGTTTATACATGTATGTATGTTTGTATGTATGTATGCATGTATGAATGTATGAACGTACGAACGTGTGTGTGTGTGTATACTAAGAGAAATGTACAACAATTAGGAAAGCTTCAAGGAGTTTGTTGTTGTCTGCTTTGTTGTACCTCGTACGCCAGTTTTGGCTCCTATTTTTTTTTTTTTAGGATGATTTTAATTGAGAATTGATCAAGCAACGTTTTTTTTAATGTTTGGGTTGGTTTTTATGTATAGGCAATTGTAAAAAAGGGAGGTAGATATTTAAAGTTGTTTAAAACCGATATTTTGCAGGTAGTTTTTTACAGTACAAATACGAGTACGTGTTGAAAATCAAAGTGTATGTGCGTATATTCACGTATGTGCAGGTAGCGCAATGTTGCATGGCTCGAACCAGTAATTTCTACCTTGCAATTTCAATGTAGGTACTTTGAATTCACCACACTACTCGTTACAGCCATGAGCTACATTAAACGTAGTCGTGAAAACTACACGATTGACCTATAATGGGAAATGACTGTCGATTAGAATCGTCTTTGATTTTTTTCTCTCGTCGTACGTAGTGATTTGCTTCGTACATATAATACCAGTAATGTAAAGCACGTTTAATCGAAACATTAATCACAGCCAGCGCCCGGGATTAGATTAATAAATGAGAAATAAATAAGAACAATGTTGCCGTAATCTTCGTGCTCGAAATCCAACCGTCTGTAACCGATATTTCTTTCACACTTCAATAATCCGGACATACGTGACGAGTTGAGTTTAAACAGCGGATCGTTCGGCGATCGACCAGTTACGTTATGATTTACAATAATCTCTGGTCCGAGAGAAAGAGCAATAAATGACTCGAGCCACATCTCGTGAATGGGGCGATATTTTGAAATCACCCCGGTTTATGAAATGTTATGAAACTTCTGCCAGTATGGCGTTCTTATATCCAGGGAATTATCCTCGTTCTTCGTATTTACAGTGCATTCTACTCGGCGTTCGCACGATCCACGTAATGCTGAGATACGTGATTCATCTGTACGACACGCGCGGTGCTGGAACATCGACGCAACGTTCCTGGGATAAGCGTGGCCCACTGACGTATTACACGGACTTAATCTCGGAATTGATAGTGCTGGCCGTTGACTTCCTCCATCACGTCCACATGCTCCTTTGGAGTAACATCTTCCTGAGCATGGCGTCCCTCGTCATATGCATGCAACTGAGATACCTGTTCTACGAGATTCAACGCAGGATCACGAGGCACAGGAATTACCTGGCAGTCCTCAATCACATGGAGCAAAAGTAATTCGATTTGCTTGACCCATTATATGCCAGAGCCAAGTGCAGACCTGAGAAATGCGCTAATTCATTAAGTTCTTACAGTAAGGTGATCGGAGAAAAGATATTTTTATTGAGCTTGTTACTTTTATAGCGATCGATACAACATTTGGGTACGACAATCGAAATTAAAACTTCCACTGCTCGGGTGGAAATAAATAAGAAACGAGCGTCCCAAAAAGGGGGGGACAATGGTAAATAATGGATTGGTAATCCACGGTGTCTAACTAAACATAGTGAGATAGTTACAGCCTTGGGAACACACGTACACATGTGTTGACGTGTAAATTAGCCTTTGTAACGCCACCGCCAAATGAGGTGGTGGCCGATAATTTGGAGAGTAAATAACGTATTGATCGGCACACCCGGACTTTCGATCGAACAGATTTCCTAGCTATTATACATAGCTATTCTATTCTGTTTGATGTTGCACGTTAATTTATTTGACTCCGAGAAGTTTGAACATGCTGATGTCAATACGATGTGTATTGTGGTAATCGCGTTTCACAGAACACTAATTAATATATTGTTTTTTTTTCTTTTTTATTTAAAGGATAACGGTAATTGTAGGAGAGAGTTTCCCGCTTTTTGTGGTAATATAAATAGAAATACTTTCTGTTCGGGTGAAGAACTCCGTTTAAATAAATATTTACTCAAACGGCGACGTTTCGAACGCCTCAAACTAAAAATAAACAAATACGACAATGATAACAAAGTAAGGATACTAGAATATAAACAATTCTTATACAAATTTTTTATTTTTTTATACAAACAATTGTAAACAATTTTTTTACGATAACGTTAGCTTTGTACTCATCCATTACCGATAGTATTAATCTTCCTTCGTTACGTCACTCGTATATTATCCTAAGCGAAGATTCTAGACCAACAGAACATAATCCAATTATCTCCGTTGCTATAGTCCTAACGCTTGCTTCCCATTGCCAAGTCCCGAATCATCGAATCGTGGAACCTGGACTTTTCTCTTTTCTTCCCAGCTACCCTATGGCCAGTCAGGACGAGCTGGCTGAGAATTCAGACAACTGCGCGATATGCTGGGAGAAGATGGAGAGTGCCAGGAAGCTATCCTGCGGACACCTGTTCCACAATGCGTGCCTACAGTCCTGGCTCGAGCAGGACACCTCGTGCCCGACCTGCAGACTAGTTCTCAGCATGCAGGCAAATCACAGGGAAAGCACCCCGGAAATGCCGCCAGAGCCGCAGACACCGGCCAGGAGAAACGACAATCATTTTTTCCACTTCGACGGCTCGAGATACGTCTCCTGGCTGCCAAGCTTCTCCGTCGAAGTCTCTCACAATCGGCTGCGGGGCAATATCTCCACCCTTGCGCACAGCAACTCGCAGATGGACGCCATGGCGAGACAGGTGATTATGTGTACCGCAAAAATGCAAAGTCGACCGGTAATGTGTTACACAATTTGTGTGTGTGTGTGTACGCGCGCGCGCGTGTGTACGTACATACGTATACATAAAAGCGCACGCACGCAGCTACATATGCACGCACCTACATATGCACGCACGCACGCACGCACGCACGCACGCACGCACGCACGCACGCACACACACACACACACACACACACACCAGACAGACAGACAGACAGACACAGACACACATCCATTCACGGTGTCTTACAATGCTTTTAAATGTACAGAAAGCGGTTGTACGGAATGTTTTAACACGTTAAGCGACACGTCAGTTGTGCATGTTCTGTTCACGCCACGGTTAGCCCTCAAGCGGGTCATTCCGTACCGCTTACGGCTGTGTCACGTGATTTTTTTCACAATATACTCTTCACAATAAATACTCTTTTGGATTCGTATCGTGAGTTTGCTAATGGCCTTCATTTTATAATACAAATTCACAAATCTTAGGTTCAAAGATGGCGAAATATGTAACGCGAAAGATTACAACCGTCTGTAATCGATGTAGAAGCAAACCTCACCTTTCTTTATCTTGTTTTAATACATTACATTTATGTTTTTAACTCGTTGAGTGCCATGCGAATTTATAAGCCGATGTTTTATTATTTTTTATCGATGACTGACGTGGCATTTAACGTCTTAAGTACATACCAGAAGGTCGATACGCGGCCTGAACTTGAGTAATCGCATTCTT
Organism: Ampulex compressa; assembly: GCA_038496175.1. Taxonomy (NCBI): domain Eukaryota; kingdom Metazoa; phylum Arthropoda; class Insecta; order Hymenoptera; family Ampulicidae; genus Ampulex; species Ampulex compressa. The sequence continues at coordinate 171,315 of JBCFXI010000206.1, read as the reverse complement.
TATAACATACGTACGTACATATATGCATGCATACATAGACTTACAAACATACGTACATACTTACCTACTTCCGTACTTAGCTACTTAGATGCGTGAGCGCGCGCGCAGAAGCACGCATACAAAGCGCCTTAACCCGTAACCCTTCTATAACCGACTTTGCTTCTAAATCTTGACACTCTGTCGCACACTGTGATCCAGCTTTTACGTGCAATCTTTATGCTCTTAACGGAAAATACAGAAGTTGGATAACTATGCGACACGCTATGACCAAGGAATAGTCTTTTAATTTACAGTAATTTACGATATCTTTCAAGAAGCTATTTCAACCAAACAAATTACATTCGTTAATTGATTTAACGTACATTTTGAATGTATCTTGGCCGGTTCAGCGTGGATAGAATAGAATTTTATATATAGCTCTGAATATAGACAAAATAGATTACTGGTAAGGATCGTATTTACTTTCGCAGGTTCAACAACTTTTCCCGCATTATCCGCGCACCGTGATCTTGGAGGATCTCAGAACGACAAGGTCGATCGAATGGACCGTCGAGAACATTCTCGATGGGGTCTTCGCCTTACCGCACCACTTGATCGAGGAACCACAAGCAGAGTCCGTCCCACAAGTTCAAACGAACACGGCTGACATTTCGCCAAGTCCATCGACCCAAAATTCCCTGGACCCGAGGTTCGACATTCCTATTTCGGACAGGTACACTGCTGACCGTAAAAACTTTAAAGCCCTGTCGCCGTGCTTCTAACGGTAACACGATTAATCCACGTCTCTGTGTTAACCATTGAAATATCAGTAATTGAAAAGCAACCGGATGTCAGCTCGTAAATTCAAATGTTACTCTTTCGTTTTTTTTCTATCGTTCCGTTAACATCGCCGAGAGCCGTATATCGCGGGATCAAGAACATTTTCCATGATCTCGAAAATATTTTATCGTGTTACCCTATTGAACAAGTCGAAGCAATGTTCTATTTTCATCTCTCAGACTCGGTGTGCGTTTAACACTAAACCTACCAAAGTAGTCATAATAACCGGTCAGTCGCTTCCTAGAAAAATCGCTATGTTCCATAAGACGGCATTTTTTAAGATATTCCATGATTTTACTGCAGTATATGAATCAATTTTTCGATCTATTAAACATCTCTTCTGAATACCCTTTTTCTTTATGGATATACGTGGTACACGTGAATATAACCAGAACGTGGATTTAGCGTTAAAGAGACCTTAAAGCTTCGTTGAAATTATTACCAGACAATCTCTTCGATACTCGTTAACGTCCTATCCGAGAAACTAAGCGATCACTAACAATGTGATCGTCGAGCAGGAGGCGCGGGGTCGGCGACCTTTCTAACGGCGCTCGAACCTATGCTTACAGCGGCGAGGAACCCTCTAGCTTGAGCGGACGGTTTTCGAAATCGTCGACGGAGAGAGAGCGCATACTGCAACGGAGGAAGGAGCACATGCGGCTAACGGCACGCAGAAGGTATTTGGAGAAGCACCGAAAGTCGGAGACCGAGGCGACTACCTGCCAGCTGGCGGGCGTCAACGACTCGATGTCCTAAGCCTTAAAGGCGGGGGCCCGCTGATTATTTTGAAATTAGGTTGCAGAGCTTCGTAGTAGTTGAGACGAGTGTCGCGTGTTTTTTCAAGGAAAGCCAAGCCGGCCGGCCGCCTTGAATACGGGGCGCGGCGGGCTTCTCTTTGCCGACGACTGATCGCTGACGACATAAGCGAGTATACATCGCAAGATCTCCTCGTGTATTTAAAACGCTTGCCCCCCGCGGCGAGTGGCCGACTAAGATTAATGACACAAGACTAGGGAAAAGATTTTTACTAATAACCCGCTAGGTTGTTACACGAGCAATGCCGTTTTCTAGCCGCGCCCAATGCCCTATTCTCGTAATTATAGATTTTTATATATATACATACGCGAGCGCGCGCGCGCGCGCATGGATGCGGGTAGAATATTTGATAATCGCGCGTTAATTATCTGAACTTGTTGAGAAACGTGTAGTAATTCCTTAGAATACAGAGAATCGGGTAACATGCAGAAGATCATCGAGGACTCGAGACATTGATTTTGAACTGCACAGCGTAGGAGGATAAATGCTTATCGTTAATCTCTCGATGATCCTTGGGTACAAGGTTATTCGAAGAAAAGGCCGCATTAGAACGCGGAAGTGTTTAGGCTGTGGGGGGGGGGGGTAGAGGAATGCGGTTACTAAGTATTATATAAATTACTTTCTGTCTTGAGTGTCTGCTAAAGGATAAGATAGACGTAATTGGTTGCGAAAATGTAATGCTGGGATGAAGGAGGTATCGTGTCTCTTAGGAACATCGTGAACTTTATGAGGAAAACGACATAATTTGTGTAACAACTTAATATATCGACTGGTTGTGAACAATATACTCACGGGCGGCTATTGAAGAGACCCCGAGTTTGTTATCTTCGATTAGCACGGACTAGGGTGAATCGAGACGTGCGTCGTGGTGAGGCTACGTTTTTATGGAATTCTGCTTCGAATCAATGCTAATTAGTGGCAAATACCGACGATTGATCAATATTCGACGAAGTATTTCTCATGCATCCGTTGTGTAAAATCGATCGGCAGAAAGGAGAAAGTGCTCGATATTCCAGGGGTATAGTAGCGATTGTAATTTATTCATCACCTATTTTTGACCTGGCAAAGGTTTTATTTCGCCTCAGGGCTGCAGCCTACGATCCAAGAACAAGAGCTACTCTGAAAATCTTGCGGTATAAAATTTCCTTCTAATACCCTATCTACAGAATTGTGCCAGTGACCGGAGTATTTCCTTATTAAAATGCCAATGAAAATCAGTAATCGATTTATCGGAAAATCAAACAGATGTGGGACGAGATATAGTTACTCGGCATTAAAAATAAAAAACACGATAGATTAGACCTTTTTGCAAGTTTAAATACTTATTATTATGAGAGAGTAAATTATTTTATCATTCGCGGTAACAATTTTACAGTTACAATTGTCCTTCCGGTTAACAGGCTGAAAAATCTTATACTCTATTGCGGCATTACTCTTTAGAACCAAAAAGCAAGATTAAATCAGAACGATACGTATGAATTAAATGGTTGAAAGTCAGTTAAACATTTGCCAACGTGTCATTGTATACGTGACTGCAATTTTACTATTAGGGAATAGCCGTAAACTAAAGTTCCTGATATTTGCCATGGATGCTGAGTTTACGTTTGTCTTCTCACACTTCGTATGGTCGCATTCGTTGCTAATAAGATTTGATCATACTCTTTTTTCGCAATGGCATTATTAAAACTCTCGAAAAAGGGCAGGGAGAAAAAAAAAAGAGGACAAAAGAGAAAAATAGATAATCAGCTTACCGCACTTTAAACTTCAATTACTTGATGCATATTTTCCAGTGCCATGGAGCCTGCCGATGATACACTGTGCCAATCCAAGGAAAATGAGAGCTTATTTAATTCTTACATTAACGCAATGATTTCACGAAAAAGGAACAAAAAGGGGAAGAAAAGAAATGTATAGCGTATTAGTTAACGAAGATGTGGACGCGATACTAAGTAAGCGGTACATGATTAAATCCCCGTGAAACCAGGAATGATGTGGTGGTGCATGATTAGAACGATGCAGCAGTAGGTCACACATTTTAATGGGGTAAAAAAACACACGCTTGGGGATGTGATAATGGTATTCAGTGAAAAAGACCGAATGTTAGTGACGTACTAAACTATCAGTACAGATATGTGCTATAGTACTAGTTGTGTTATATACAAAGTATTAAGATAGTAATTACTCCATTGAAAGCTTTGGTGAAGTATAAATGTATATATCTCAAAGAGTATATTCATTTTTAATTTTTTAAGCTTTATATTAGGCGTTGTACTTGAACACGACGATGACCGTGATTGTATCTTATAACGTAATGAAGCTAGTATTCTTTTCTGAAATGTTAAAGGTCTCCTTAAGGATCGCAGGGCACATGCCAATTATCTTTTTACTATTACCAAGAATCTAAATGATCGGTATGAGCCTGATTAAATATTTTTAGTTTTTATGGTTTATTATTTATTACTGATGCAATGGGAAATATGATTGGTTTATCGCACTTTGCTGATATTGCATAACACAGCTTTTGATTTGTCTGAGTCGTTAATGTGATATCATTAAATATTCTTGCACATCTACTTATGCTCATACATACACTCGCATATAATATAAAAATAAACATGGATGTTGTATGATATTCATACACTGCTTAAAAAGAGTAATCAGTTAAGACAGGGATCTGAGTCAAACTAATGAGGATATATTATTTTATTAGATGCGGCGTATATTGATTGTTAAACTACATTTTTTTTTAATATTAATCAAATTATTTATTTTATAGGTTTTTAGGCAAAACACATAAATGATAAGCGATGAAAATGTTGTGGGAAAACAACTTTTGTGTATGGCAATTCGCCAGCTGAAATTTTAGCATTTCCACCATAGGCTTTAATATTATATTGTAAGCAATAGTGTCATGTTCTTGGGATCCTGAATAATGTTTCTCAATAATACGTATGTTATATACACGATTCGTGTTTATTTATCAAAAGGATATACTGTGTTTTGTTTGTTGCGTATATTAAAGTGTAAGATAAAAATATAAATAGAAAATTCAGTCGTAAAAAAAAACTAAGACGGTTGGCAAAATGTTATATGTTTGAAATGGTTTAGCAAGTGTTGTCGGGTAACTTAAAAACGGCTTCTTAAATCTCTTTCAATTATGCACTTATGTAATATCAGAACCTTCCTAGAAACCTTTGTAAATATGAGTTGAGAGGTCCTATACCACTTACAATAATATAATATTGTCTGTCCTTTACTTAGAATTGTACCAGAGACAAATAAAATGTATTATAGATTGTTGTAGTTATATGGACTATTTGTTCTTTCCTTTATCCTTCATAGAGCACTTTTCTTGTCAAATAGATTCTTTAGCTTATTAAAATTGTATATTTTAAATATGATTTCGTTCAAAGCACTTTATTTTTTGTACCATTATTTTCTATAATCCTTTTACATTCTTGCATACAAACTAGGAATACAAAAGTGTAATATTCTATTTAAAGAATAATTTAATTTTCTTAATCATATGGACTTTGATGAACAGCAAAGACCACGGCATATTTACTATTCATCCAATGAAGTTCATTACAACGATATGAAGAATAATATGCGCAAATATAAAGTCTGCGAACCCTCTCTCTGGGCTTATACCATGGAACTGTGATTTGTTTTGAGGGTTGACTTGTAGCCGGAGACAAACTGAAATCAAACAGTTCGCCGTTTAACTTACATTATATTTAGGAACAAGCGCTGTATTAAAACAGCATTGATAGGTTTTTCATTTGTTAAGCACAAGTATAAATGTAATTATAGATATTAGAAAATACATTAGAAATTAAATTAGCATCCTTGGCTTACTGCTTAAGTTATGATAATCATCTATAAAACGACTTGTTTCAATTTCTCTTTAAACATACCTCCTAAGATGAAGCAGGACACGCAAGATATGAATCCACTGAGAAAACTGTTGAATGGAAATGTGCCAACCAGACAGCAGTATACAAACTGTATAACGCCCGTCAGGAAGACATAAAGCAGATAAGCATCGATGATCTTAAGCTTCTTCTGCGTATTTTTCGTATATTCGTGCCAGAATTTTCCTACAACTGCGATCGCGGTCATTTTTACAGTCACCGATAATTTACTTCAATCTGAAATTCTAACAAACTGCAAAATAACGCGTGGCACAATTCAGATAGATAAATGCCACTAAATCCTATGAATACGCAGTCCTAGTCGAGAACGTACTCAGATTGTAATTTTCGTGCATACGACCACCTTTCAAGTAAAATTTTTCAATAGAGGGTGCTGTTCGTGGGTCGATATTATTTATCAATTTGTCATCCGTTGTTTTCGTTGTTCGTGCATAAAGAATGTTTTGAACCTGTTCATAATCGTGTGCCTGTTAAATTAAGATATTCTATTACGAGAATAAATAAAAAAATCAAGAGCACCTCGTGACTTTTAATACCTCGTACAACACGAGAGTGCAAGTTTGAGAAGTAAATAATAACTATAGTTATTAAAGTTATTAGTTTGTTAGAATGATTAGAGTTACTGATAGTTATTAGTTTATCTTGTATTTACGCCGAGGTAACAAAACGTCGCGATGGCGGACGAAAAGTCACCAACGCAGGAATTTAAACTCGACCCAGATTGTGAGCTCCGATTTGAGGTCGAGAGTAAAAATGAAAAAGTAACATTAGAGGTAAATTTATCGCGACATGTTTTTAATTTTATTTGTTACGTTAACTTCCGGAGGTCGTTACCCTTAGTTTTGTTTTCAGCTCAAAAGTGGCTTGGCGGAGGTATTCGGTACAGAGCTAGTAAAAGGCAAGAAGTACGAATTCACTGCAGGTGCAAAGGTGGCAGTGTACACTTGGCAAGGATGTACCGTTGAGTTAGTTGGAAAAACAGATGTAAGTTACGTAGCTAAAGAAACTCCTATGGGTTTATATCTGAATTGTCATGCGGCAATGGAACGTTTGCGAGAAGCGGCGGAGAAAGACGATACGAGAGGACCAATTACGATGGTGGTAGGACCTTGCGATGTTGGCAAGTCTACCCTTTGTAGATTATTGTTAAACTATGCAGTAAGAATGGGCAGAAGGCCGATTTTTGTTGATCTTGATGTTGGACAAGGTCACATTGCTATACCAGGTACTGTGGGTGCTTTGCTGGTGGAACGACCGTCTAACATTGTGGAAGGATTCAGTCAACAAGCACCACTAGTCTTCCATTTCGGGCATAAATCGCCACAGGCGAACGTAGCTTTGTATAATCTCCTCGTGACACGATTGGCAGAAGTGTGCTCTGACAGACTTCAGGCTAATAAAAAGGCCAGAGTGTCAGGGATCGTGATAAATACATGTGGATGGGTGAAAGGTGCTGGATACAAATTACTTACACATGCAGCGCAAGCCTTTGAAGTTGATGCTATCCTGGTACTGGATCAGGAAAGGCTTTATAACGAACTTGTGAGAGACATGCCTGACTTTGTGAAAGTGGTATTCTTACCAAAGAGCGGTGGCGTAGTTGAAAGGAGTCAAGCTCAAAGGACGGAATCAAGGGACCAGGGTGTACGGGAATATTTTTATGGTTCTAGAACACCATTATATCCTCATAGCTTTGAGGTGAAATGGAGCGAGGCCAGACTATATAAGATAGGAGCACCAGTTTTACCTGCATCTTGTATGCCCCTGGGAATGAAGGCGGAAGATAATCTAACTAAATTGGTGGCAGTCACCCCAGGACCTAATTTATTGCATCATCTATTATCGGTCTCCTTTGCCGATTCACCTGAAGATGATGTAGTACAAACAAACGTTGCTGGATTTGTTTGCGTGTAAGTGAAAATGCCGAATTTGTTTCTAAAATAATCTAATGTAATGTTTCATACTTAGCAAAAAACATGTATCTATTTCAGAACCAATGTCGATGTGGAAAGACAAACGTTTACAGTTCTTAGCCCCCAACCTAGGCCGTTGCCAAACACAGTTCTATTGCTTTCTGATATACAATTCATGGACAGTCACTAATACATTTCTATATGTTTAATAAAGTTTTACTTTAAAAGGAAGGACATTCTTGGTTTCTAATTTACTGTGCAAATGACAATGATATCAAAATTTATACATTCTATTTTCTTAAAGAACTATTGTATTCACATGAAACCAAACCTCTTAATAATAATAAAATACATTACCATGCAGCCTAAATATCCAAACATATACATGAAGGACAATCTGATATTTACAATATTAAATCGAAAGCGTAATAGTCAATGTGGATAAAAACTTCATAGCCTACATGGTGACTACACTCTAAATTAATGAAGAACATCTTACATTTAAATATTAATACTTCATTCAGAATAAATTATATGAGCCTTGGTAGGAATATTTTTCATTGACAAACATTGTCATTTATATTTTTTTGACAGGGGACTTAACTGGAATACAAAATGTGTGTGTTAAAGTGGGAGATGATTGGTTGTTTTGTACAATAATCTTGATACAATATAAACAGATATACCTGTATCCTTTGTAAAAATTTACATCGCATGAAGCGAGTTAGATGGCAAGATATTTTTTATTTATTCTATGAGTTTTATTGTTTTGAAGAAATGTCTTAGGTAGAATACTTGCCACGTAGATAACCCGAAAAGACAGCATAAAGAGAATATACTGAAATACAATACTCGAGTATTTGTTGCCTCTGAAAATGTTTAAATATTAATTACTCTTTATTCTGCTCATTAGATCATTGTACGTTATTAATTTGAGAATTATTCGTACCATTCGTATCCCTCATGTCTTCCTCATTCTTCCTCATTCGTGCAAAGTCTTGTACGATAGCTTCAGATAAGTCTTCCAGACGTTTCAGTTCCACTTCAACTGGCTTCAATTTAGCTGCTTCACCTATCTACAAGAGCAATGAAATTATTTTTTTCCAAAGTAAACTAATTGAAATAAGTTGGGGGTGCAAAGTCTCCATTTGCATATTTATTTAGACTTTGCAAGCAGCTTAAACTGGATATAAAAATAAACATTGAATCAACTACAGAAAATTTTAAAGGAATTTTAGTAAGCCAGTATGTATGTGCATATAAAAACAATGCATAGAGAGGATGATTGAGAATTAGATGTCGTGTCACACAAACACAATTACTAATTCAAATATAACTTAAAAACCAAAATTCATGCAGGTACTAAAACACTGTCGAATAAAATTAATAACTCTACGTTACCAACTGCGCGTCGATACAAGGCACATATAAAAAGAAAATAGATGGAATAATGTGAGATTATTCTTCATAATCAGAACTGTCAATGTAACTGAATATCGGTAAAATTTATGTATCTAACTTACTCCTTCATAATTCTTTGCTTCAATGCCACGTTTAGTAATTAACAGAATCTCTTGCCGCATACCACGTTGATCTAAAACACATTTTTTCTTATTGGCTGTGCAATTATAACTTGCCATCAAATTTTTAATGCTAATAAAGCACATAGTTTATTACTATTACGCATTGTTTGTATATTATTTGTACTATTGTACTTTTATATACTTACGGTTGGGAACGTGAGACGAGAAACAGATCTCATAAGTGACATATTTTTCCGTTACAAATGAAAACTTCAATAATTTTGTATGAGGAATATCTTCTTTCTGAGATAATATGTGTCCGTCTGAATCTCGAATCTACAAAATCGAAAACATTAAATCAGTGACTTTTACATTTCGGTGACTATGTGTCCTCTCAATCAAAGTGTATATCAAGCACTATAGAATATGCCCTATGACAGATGTTATTCACAACAGATAAAATATCAATTCCATGGTGCATAAAAATTTACAAAACATAATTTTTATGTAATAGAAAAATGACCATATTGAAGATTAACTAATAAGAACACTTAAGTTTCATGACCAAAAATTTTATGTAAGATTAATTTCCACTTTACCGTATAATCGACCCTTTGACCCAATGCCTCAGAAACCTCATATTCTCCAGTAACCAGTACATTCGCTTGAACATCCTCTTTCAAGCATTTCTGAGTATTCGGTTCCAAAAACCACATGACACATTGGGCCTGTGCTATCAGAAGTGCGATAACCAAAACGTTCGTCTGTATACTCTTCATTTTTGTCATATTTCGAAAACAAAATTATTTCAATTCTACTAGAAGAAACACTACTCTCTAAGCAACGTAGCGCTAAATATTAGCGTAGATCCATCTACACGAGGATGAGTTGGCAGCCATTAAATATCGAGAATTTGAATACAGTATACGAAACACGAAAGCACGGTACCCTGTAAAGCTTCATTCATACTCCTAAATGAAATGACGTGACTAAACCCCCCGCCATCACTATTAATTAAATCTATTTAATGAACCCACATTAAGATATCGAAAACTCTTTAATGTTTGTTTATTTCTTTCTTTTATTTACGAGTACAATTACTTAGTATTGCTTTATTTCTATTCTCGATGTATGGAATTTTTTGCGTAAGTGTGTGCGTTCATAAGCACGAATAACTTTTTTAAAGATGCACACGATAAGGGACAAAGACGCTCTCTGGTAGTACGTACGAATATTAAAATTCAAATGGTTTCTGACGTATTTTTGCAACCGTTATTTACGATATTTACTTCGCATCTTGCCATTATTAATTGTAGAAAAGAAGAGAGTATTATTTTGTTCATATCGTAAGATTTTTATATAAAAAGATATTAACAGCTCAGAGAATGGAGGAAATACTTGGTAGATTGTTAGAGAAAATGAAGCAACTGCAAATAGAGTCAACGCTACTGAACGGTATACATTTTTTTCTGTCTATTGTACAAATTTCCTATGAATTTCAATCATAAAACGAACGGTGAATAATTGTAAAAGAAATTATCATCTTCATTGTAGGTAAAGACACCTTAAAAGATAAATTGTTAGAGATACAAGTTGAATCATCTTGTTTGACAACTGGCGTTGAAAATATGAAAAAGGGTTTACAGACGATGAAGGAGCAAAACACCTATTGCCGAGTAAGATCCTTCTGCATCAAAAATGTATCATTGAATGTTGTACCTTTTTGGAATTATTCATGATTCTGAATCTTACAGGAATTATTATCGCTCATCAAAGATCTTGATGAAAGAATTTTGTATATGGAGAAATATGTACCTATACAACTCATAGAGGATTATAAAAAAAGCGTTACATCTTCCATGTGTGAACCATTGTCTAACAAAGAAAACTGTAATTTAAACACAACTTATCAGAGTACCCATAACAATAAAGATAAAAAAGACAGTGTAACGGTCAATGATTGGAAAAAGGTGCTCTTCAATGAGCCGGAAGTATGTCCGATCATATCACTTATTTCTACAGAGGAATTCAGTAAAGTGCCAAAGTACATTATTGGAAGACAACCATTGGAGACGCTCAACAACTTGATCATCATTATTAATCAGATATTGAAATTTAAGTACACGATTCTATCTTTAGGAAAGGCTGCTGCACAGAAAAAGGGCGAGATAGATCTTTACTTGCTCTTTAAGCGACAAGAATTAGACGTTGTAGAAGACAATGGTACATTTTTTCTATGTGTTTGAAATATACATAATAGAAGGTCACGAAATATTAATTTTCACCTTAATCTCTTTTCAGGATATATATACTTTTTCACTGATGAAGATTATCAGAGACATACAAAATCCAAGTTAGACAAAACAAAATTAAATTTACTTACAGCATTGCGTCATTGCAGACGGCTAAGAGAGTGTAGAGTAAAAAACACAATACGATACGTTATAATACCCAAATAACGATAACGCTGCAAAGTTATTTTGTTACTGTATATCGTGTTTTTATAAATAAAAAATCAATATAGAAACGTATGATATTAAGTATAATTAAAGCATATTCTTTTATAAAAATGTCTAGTAAAATAAAATTGTTTCAAACAAATCAATAACATTTATTCATAATGCCCAATGTATCCTTTGTAGCAATATTAACATAATTGGAAGTTTCATTTGCAAGTAATCCAGAAAATATTAGCATATATGTGAAAACACATTGTATGATATCAAAGTTCATATAAAAGTGTTGATGTTAAAGAAATCAAAAGTGTTAGATATATATGATAAAATATGGGAAATAAAATTATATCACTATTTAAGATTTATCTTCCAGAATTATATAATTCCTTATTCTCCGGTACAAATACAACTTCCTTGCTCAAATTATATAAATTTATGTTAGACCTTTTTCTAGCCTTATGTAGATTTTCAGATGTTTCTGTTACCAAGCCAACTTGTTTAGAACATTGTTCGCTTGTGAAGAAGCTGGATCTGGTGAGCAGCAGAAATTTTTATCTTGAGAATATTTAGTTTGCCATGAAAGAATAGCTGCCTTCTTTTCAAGGAAAAGGTAATCTACTCTATCATTACTCAGGAATCCATTTTTCTGTCACTGTGCACAGTATAGAAAACAGAACTAATTAACGAGGCACAAATTAAAAATTAATGTAGTTTATGTAATTATATTGCCTCAAAATAGAAAAAACTATAAATATATTGAGCAGTGAACTATACTATATGTTTTTTAATTATATCATAATAATTATTAGTTATGTTATATTGTATAAAGTATCAAATAAAATCTATAAAAATCTATTTTGCATGTTTATATAACATTAATAATTCATGAATTTATTTTAGTTTATATTATATCTTCTATAATATTTTAGTAATAGACATGTTAAAGACGGAATCTGTAAGTACATTAAGCGATCAGGAAGATGACATGGATGATCTTGATGGATCTATTATATGGTCTCAAGATGAACCACTTTCATCAAGTGAGATTTTGGAGTTATCATCTACCTTTGATAGAGGAAAAACCGATCCTATTTCTCTGTGCCGGTTATGTGCAGGACAAGCTATCGATCCTGTATACATTTATTCAGATCTTGGCGAATCCATAAAGCTGGCACACAAAATAAATACATGTTTAAGTATAAAGGTAAGAATATGTGTTTTATGAATAATATCACAGTTTCATTATCTATATGTTGCATTACAGGTGAAGAAAACAGATCCTTTACCAAAGCAGCTTTGTCTGACCTGTGTAGAAAAAATTAGTTGGTGCGACGAATTTGACAACCAATGCATCAAAGCAGAAGAAACACTATTGGAGATGCTCAAAAGAAAACTGTCTTTTGATATTACCAATTCTGAACACGAGCAAGATGTAAAGTCTTGTCCTCTTTGTCTAGACGGCCATATGAACGTCTTTGACAATGCAATTCATGATCCAAAGGATTTGGAGATGTACGACAGTGACATAGTCTTGGACAGTAGCGATGAAGAAAAGATACTTAACGAATTTAAAGTGGATACAGAGGCAGATAGACAATCTATTATGCTATATTGCTTAGGTAATAGGCAAAAGTATTTGAAATGCGGTGCTTGCATGAATCTATATCATACCAAGGAAATGCTGGACAGTCACAAATGTAAACCAAATGTGCAAAATACTTCGAAACCATACAAGTGCCACGTGTGCAATGCTACTTTTACTTTTGAAGAAAGGCTGAAGTTTCATATGCAGTTCCACAAAGGCGCAAAAGTATTGTATTGCGAGATTTGTAAGATAACTTTTGGTAAGGAACTGAAACTCTTTTATCATTACAAAAGGTATCACTGTAAAGACACTGCTGTATCTTGTTTGCAATGTGGAAAGTTATTTGAAAATCAGGAAATGCTTAGAACGCACATATGTGTGGATGGTAAAACTAGGCCTCATGTATGCGAAGTATGCAGCAAAGGATTTTCTGATGGTTATACATTAAAACGTCACATAGTAACGCATTTACCAGAAAAACCATACAAATGTACACAATGTTCTAAGAGTTTTACACAAAAGTCAAGACTGAACAAACATATCGTAGGACATGGTATAATTATAGAAAACAGTCAAATCGTGTGGAAGTGTGTTCAGTGTGGAGAAGTGTTCAATTCATGTGACATTGCAGATAATCATTACAAAATACACGAAGACAAGATTACACTGATCGAAGAGCTGTCTGTCTCGAAAGTATATCATTGCGAATTTTGCAATAGTTATTTTACTGACGTTGATAATTTAAAAAATCATCGAAATCAACATATTGTAGAAAAGCCTTACAGTTGCAATACCTGTAATACATGCTTCAAATCATATGCGGAAGCAGTATTGCATTGGAAAGAACATCCCAGAATGTTTAAAGTACTGGTCGTGTTTTTATGTGAACTGTGTAACAAAGACATGAAGGAACTGGCTCTTCTCTATAAGCACAAGCAAAAGAGACATCAGTATACGGCTCGAAAGTCTGAGATGGGAAACAACAAGTTCATTTGTGAACTTTGCGGGAATATATTTGACAAAAACGAAGACATACAAGCCCATAGTCGAGATCAATGTTCTAAATTTCCATGCGACATATGCGGCAGTCTTTTGCCTACTGCAAATTCCCTCAAAGCTCATAAGAGAAGACATAGTGGTTTAAGGCCGTATGTATGTAATATCTGTGGAAAAAGTTATACACAGTCAAGTCATATGTGGACCCACAAAAGATTTCATATGGGTGTTAAACCTTATGCATGTGAATACTGTGACCAAAGATTCACCATAAAACCAGACTTAGCAGACCACACTCGCAAGAAACATACTAGGGAAAGGCCGTTTAAATGCGACGTATGCAATAAGGCTTTCCTTACAGGTTCCGTATTCTATCAACATAGATTAATCCACAGAGGAGATCGCAGATACAAGTGCCATTACTGCGAAAAGGCGTTCACAAGGACTGAAGCATTGAACAATCACATAAAGATACATACAGGAGAAAAGCCACATGCTTGCGACGTATGTGGAAGGTGTTTCAGACAAAAAGGTGACATGAGAAAACACAGGCGCACACAGCATACATTGAAACAGGATACCCATTGATATACCTATTTTACATGAATAGCAAAAGTTCGATGGACAAATCATCGGGTGTTAATAAATCAAATACTCATTGGTTACGAGATATTATTATTTAGATATGAAACACACAAAAAAAATATCGAATCTTCCATTGACCAGTGGAATCCACTGGTATTCACCAGGTTTATCTGTTGTTTTACCTTTAGCACTTGAATCCATTGTCATGTAACAAGCGAGTCATTTTCTTTATGTAAAAAATATAAATTATTTTCCCATTACCCACGTGTTCTTGGTTATTGCGAACGTAGAGTAGAAAAAAGATATACACATAAATCGACGAATTATTCTCCGCCTTTGAAGGTGTTACGAGCCATATAATTTGGCTGGTCTCACATCTATGCGGTAAAGAACGTAACTGTGTAGGTTAAAATTTTGAAGGCGCGCCTGCAAATTAACGACAGGTGCGCGGGAGCAATTGCGCAGCGATAGCACGGAGAACAGGTGATATTCCCAATGTCCCACGACTTGTACCATCTATCGTCGTGGATTTAATCGTCATAAGGACGATTGTCGATATCCAATATTTGGCTGTGATAACATTAGAGTCCGTGTGGAAGATACCCGATGTCGTAACGACAACTATGATAGACACCAGATAAAATTCTGAGAAAGAGGTGCTCCCTCGTCCCGCGGAGCAGGTACGAATCGTGCCTAAGTAAGTGAATGCATCTGTCAGTGCACCCCCAAAATATTTCAAACAAAGATGACGTGTATCGTGGCACATTTACTTTACGACGAAACTTACTGCAATTCAGTGCCTGCTGTATTGTTTGTCGGAGGAATTGTTCGTAAATAATAAAAAAATAAGGGTTAACCTAGCTCGTTTGACATATACAATATATTTCACTATACAGACGAGTGAGGGGACTGTAGGAAATGCATATTGCACATTGTCCAACAAAATTTTTTTTAAGTACATGCTATTTTAGAGAATCCGTATTTTTTCAGGGATACAAGTAAACGCAATTAGAAAATTTTTAAGGTATAAAGATTATTGTATTACAATTTAAAGGTTCAAATATATTCATTGTTGTTCTATGCAGTTCTATTTAAAATCGTTTGAACATTAAAAACTTATGTAATTTTTTATTCAGGATAAACGCATACGATGGCTTTTCCACCTTTAGTTAGCTCTACACCTCCACCTTTGGATAATTTTGGTGACTCCGATGAGGATGAGTTTGGAGACTTTACAACCGGTGGTATAGATGGTAAGCGTTAATTCAATGATTACATGCATTCGATAAAGTTCCAATCTTATGTTTATAATAAAAGATGTAATCAATCTTACAGGTTTATCCATATCATCAGATTCTCCACAAAAGCTTATCACACCAATACAAACGCCGATAATATCGCAGAACGTTTCGCCTAGAATAAACGGCATTAACGATTCGCCTATGTTAGATACATGTCCCAAAACAACAGACATCTACAAATGTGGTGTCATAGAGGAATTGTTAATTGTTGAAAAAACGGAAGATGCTGTGAGCCACATAAAATTACAAGATAGAACAGAGAGTAGTGCATCGGAAAATAATTTCAACAGTGCTAGTATTACACAATGCAATGATCTAGATCTATGTAGAATCAGTGACTTACAGAATGCCGATAATAGTGATAGTAACAACCGTGTTTGTACGCAGAATGTTATAGTCAAGGAACATTTTGTTAATACCAATGTAGTTAGTAGTAACAGTAGTAGTTTAGCTGATAGTGTAAAGGTCGCGAGCGAACGAGAAAGTTCTCCAAATAATCTGGAGAGCAATGACGACCTAGAACCACTGAGTCTGGATTTAGATGATCCTACAAATGCACCTGACACGCTGCAACCATTGGACGAAGATTTTTACAATTATGAACAGTTCAAACATGAAGCAGAATGGACGGCTTCCTATAACAGCAAGTCTTTGAACCTAGATGTTTCGACATTACAGATAGACCCATTACGCCTAGAAGAGGAAACTGCTAGGGATGAGCACAGAAAAAGTCCTATTTCGATGGACGTAGACTGCAATACAGAGGATATAAATATAGAAAAGGATTCAGATTACTTCTGCACCATTAAAACCAATCCTCAGATTGATAGTACAAATAAAAAATCTGCTTCCACGGAAGATAAAAGGACTTTTCCAGATTTTCTTTTGTCGCAAGAGGCCAATGCCGAATGTATTGATGTGTTTGAGTATCCAAACTGTGAACTAAGTATTATTAAGTCAAAGTGTACAGAGATGTATGACCAAATACCCAAATCAGATGAAAAGTTTGAGAACACTGCTATATATAATTCTTTTGATTGTGATTTTAATTATGATAAATCCGTAAAACAGGAATCAAATGTAGATTGTAAATCTGTAAATAATCACAACATGGAGGAAGCTGTTCCAAATTTAAATCAGGAAGAAAGCATAAATAATTTAAAATCTTTTGCTAACAACATATACGATATAGTGGACATAAAGAATATTGCACAATCAAATCAAAATAAGTTTCCAGATACAGATATGGAAAATCAAATGATTGATACAGGAGCTACTGCCTCTGTACATCAGACGGATTTACAAAATATGACAGAGAATGGAGACAATTCATGCAGTATGCATATGTCTGATTTTGATGAATTTATAGAATATCAAGATGTTAGTAATGCATCGGCTTCAAAGATTAGCATGAATACGTTTTCTGGCAATAGTGCATCTAAAGAAGTACAAATTAATGATGATTTGAATATATCTGTGTCTACTAAAAATTCTATACAAAACTTTTCGTCTGTCATAAATGGACCATTGCCATCTGTTTGTATGAGCTCTAGCTGCACGTATGATGAATTTAGCGAATTTAACAGTAATTTAAATACTGAGGGTGCCAGCCATAAAAGCAAAGACTATGTCCCTGTGGACAATGATAATTTTGATGATATTCAAAAATGGAAAATGGAATCAGTCACAGAAGCACCGCAAGAAAGTAATTTGGCTGTATGTAAAAGCATGGAAAATGAAGATGACGACTTTGGCGATTTTACTAATTTTTCTCATGCGGTGACAGAAAATAAACATAACGTTTCTGAGTTAAAGGTACCTGAAAATAGCGAAGACGATGATTTTGGAGATTTTAATAACTTTGAATCGTCTATGGGTGTAGTAGAGCAGCAGCAGTTTAGTTTGAAAGAGTCTATATGTCGGATAGAAAACAAGAATGTGAGTTTTAAGTATTCTGTACTTTGAGTCAGCTATATAGTCATACAATAATCTTACTTTATGTCTCTACATTCTGTTTGTAATATCATAAATGCCTTGCTTAATGTTTGGAGCTATATGATTTACTGCATGTAGCTACACATATATAACCTCGTACACATTTTCTTATATCATATTTAGTTTACAAATTTCAGGCCGCAAACAAGATAGAAGACATAATAACAAATATGTTTCCCATGGATTCTAATAATCAAGAAATTCCATTGGAACCATTAGTGACTAGAGCGGATAAGGTATGGCAAAGTATAAAAAGTGTAGAAGAAACAAATGCCTTGAGGTATCAGTGGACAAACAGCACGAGTAATAATGTACTACTGAATTCACTTGGTATTGATTCAAGAAATATCGTGAGTAGAAATTGCTGATACATAAAATCTATTCTTCAAGAAAAGTTTGCAATGATAAATATAAATTTACTATCGTTTTCAACAGCTATTTGGACCAAGATGGAATCCCAATGTTCCTCGTTTTGCGGCAAATCTTGGTTTTACGCCCTTGGAACCTGTAAAGGCTTCTACAGACTATCAGCAGACTTCTGCATCTACCAGTAATAAAACACAAGGTCCTACTTGCTCAGATGTAAGTTTGTAGGTAACAGTATGGTATGATATCTTCCATGAAAAAAATTAATCGTTGACAACTTATATTAGGAAGTACCTGCTGCTCAATTCGATTGGAATAGCTCAGGGCTTGTTAATCCCTTAGAAGCTAGTAAGTATGCATCGCACTTGAACTCGTAACAATAATGCAAAGATTGAGACTTCTAGTATTCCAAACACAGAAATCAAAATATATCAAAATATAGAAATCGAAAGATAGGAGATATAAAATGTTTTTATTATGAGGCGCTTGAAAACTACTACAACATGATGAGCATATACTGGAAATGTTAGAAGCATTTCGCGTACATTAATGAGTCTAAACTTCTGCTGAAATATAGCTTTGCTTGAGTATTGTGTTTTTTGTTTTGTTGCTCGCTGTATTATATGCATTCTGTGCACCAACGTATAACAACTTTTCCTAAAATATTGCAAAATATAATAATATAGGTGGTGGGTTATCGGCTCTTCTACCCTTGGATTTATTGTGCCCGTTTGATCCTCTACTAACACCTCACTGTTCCACACACTCCGAATCCTATCATCAATCAGCTTGCACAAGGAATTCTGTATACTACTGTAAGTGCTAGTACTAGTACCCCCTTTTTCCTGCCATAGTAGTATTAATGATTTCGTACAATCATCTAATCGTCACATAGATTTTATTGATAAGCTCTTCTTCATGTTTGCTTCTGTGTGTCAAGTGTACAAGCAATGAAGATGCTTATTGTAGTGACTAAAATCAGCGTGCAGTATTAAGGGGACCTTATCCCATATGACAATTTTGCGTATATACAGATTCTTCAGAAACGATTAACTCGCAAGAGCAGGCCAATGTTTCATCTGTAAAGTCTCAGAATCTACCAGAGCCCTTCGGCAATGCATCACCGAAACCACAGAATCAATCACAGGCTTCAAAAATAATAGAGCCCCTACCCGGTCCACGTATGGCTGAATGGAAAAAGAAAATGGAACAGGACTTGGGGACTAAACAGAAGACTATTTCGCAAAAACCACAAAAAAGTGTTCCGTCAGCTAACAGCAAGCCATTCTTGTTGAGCAATAACTTGTCTAAGCTGCATGACTATCATAGAAAGTCATCGATCTGTAAGAAGGAAAATGTACAAAGCTCAGAAAATGTGGTTATAGATAGGTTCGGTAGACCCATGGCCGTTCAACCAGAAACTATGAAAGTTCTGAATCAGTTGCCCGATTTGTCGTTCTTAAGTGCCAGAACTTTGTTATTTAATCGGGAACAGAAACAAATTGTTTATGATCTAGGTGCTATGATAAATCGGAAGATGCCTGGCTGAGTAACATCGGTCTGAATGCGAGTTTGAAAGGGTAACACGAGATCTTCTAAAACCTGCTGTGGATATTCTAATAATCTATACAATCAAAATAAACTTCTGCTACCTTTCAAACCTGTGTTCAGACCAATCTCTGACCCACCTTGGCTCTTCCACTTTGGAAACGACTAAGAAAATATTATACCTAATGGCTAATCGAAATAGGGTTTAATGCTTGATGGCATAGAGCACTCGACATTCCGGATCATAATTCTTTTTGATTTGTTTAACAACGATAATGTTGATCCCACATGTATCCTAGTTTGAAGTATCGTAGTTTTAGGTTGTTCTGATTATTGTTACATTATTTTTTGAATAATTCCATTTTATAAGAAACATTTTGTTTCTCATAGGGAGAAAATAGGTGTAAGCAGGTGTATGTACTCAAATTCGGCCATGTTCTAGTCCACAAGAATTTTTAATGATAAGTTTTACTTATTCAGTATCAAACTGTTTTGATGCATAGACACTGTATATTTTCATAGATGACGGAACAGTTTAGATAGCTCAGAAGTATTACTCAAGACTTGTATATTGATATCGAGCATATTAATGAGTTGTGGTGTGATATCTTTGTTTGATTACTTTCAAAATGATCCATAGGAAGTATAGAAAACACTATTTTTTGCGCTTATACTTAAAAATTTTACATAAACTAACACCAGTTGTATGTTCCAATTGAAGTATTCGCCAGATATCCCAGTTGAAGATGAATCGACGTTTGATTAGTCGATAGTACTACACATTAATCGTGAGTCAATTACTTTAGATTGGCGAGAGTAAAATAAATCGTAATAAAATTGCCATACAAGAGCAATCATTACATATACTTGGTAATTTTATTGCGTATAAAATTTCTATTACAAACTGGGACGTGATGTACTTAAACATGTCATAAGCAGCATTTGCATTAATTACTAGATTAATATGGTATAATAAAATATTACTGAGTTCGTTATTTATTAATAACCATATTGTAATATATATTTTATGTAAAATATTGCAAATAATATTAATACATAGATAATCTCCAATGACCACACTATTTTTCTTTCACTTTATCGTTCACAGTGGAGTTAGACTTATCTCATATTCGGCTTATATACATTTTATAATGTAAATAAAGGGTTGTCATATCATTAATTTTGAAACTTCATATACTTACAAACCTGATGAAAAATATTAAGATAATTTAATTAACTCTTAATATCTGCATAAAGTTGTAATCGGTTTTCTAATTTTCACATATTATTAACATTTTTAACTTTCTTTCCATATATGAATTATGAGGATCTTCATGAATTAATAGTATAAGCAACAGGTTGAACCATATGACACCTCAGACTTCCTATAAAAAATTAAAATGCAGAATAAAAGGTTTGGATAAAAGAAAATGTAGAAAAATATATTAAAATTATTTATTTATATTTCTTTTAACGCTTTACATTCGAGGCCCTTTTCACAGACATTTTAAAATGTTTTTATACGCAAATAAACGTATACAAATAACAAAATTTCAAAACAACAGCGATAGAATCCTCTCAATCGCTCCACGAGCGATTTTATATAGCGCAAATAATTGACTGGTCATTCTTTTCTTTTTTTCTAGTTTATAAAAAATGAATGAATTGATCATGCAAATCTCAATGTCGCCAAAAAAACCTATATATTTATAGAGCTCAAAAATTGTTTAAACTGCTATTCTCGCTTGCAAGACTATTTCAAACTAATGCTCAGTTGAGACTAATGCTAAGAATGCAGAATGCGAGACTGATGTTCAGACCCCAAGGACCAAACACGTTCAGATAAACAATAGAGGCAAAGTAGAAGATCCAGCGGATTGCTCTATGACTTCAAGAGTAAAATCTTTATCAAACCTCTGCCTAATTGCAGAAGTCTATTAAGCAATAAAACATTTAGCATTGCCAAAGCTTAACTGTGACACTGACCATTGTTGTATTAGAAACAAATATGTCGAGTTCGAGAACGCCAAATGCGTTTTACCGGCGCCTCTCAAGTACAAAGGATTAAATCTATATTATCACCTATAACGTACTCTCCTATACCGCGAACACACTTTATTCAGCGTCCTTTTCATTGAGGAATCACGTTCATAACCTATGACACATCTACAATTGTTAAAAAAATATAGTACATCGTTCGTTAAAAAAAAAAAAAAAACGTAGTATGTAGTGTTTTTTTTGTGTGTAAAGTATTTTTCACAAAACACAGTGCCATTTCACATTGAAGTGGCGCTGCTTCGTGACTGACGCGCAATTACTATACGTCGACGAATTTAGTCCAGACGTAAGTAACGCTCTGATTGGTCAGTGCCCATCTTCTCATCAAATAATTACTGTATCTAGAGTTGTAAACTTAATACCACGGATGGCCTCCACTCGAGAGACCTTTCCATCTACCTATTGTTAGGTTTATTCCTTAAGCGATTTGAATTACGTAGCAAAGGTGAAAGCGTTTATTGCGTGTATTCGTGTTTTGACGCAGTGTTTACGAGGTTTTTGAAAACATATCTGTCAAAAAATTTTCAAAACCATCACACGTTGAATTATGTCTACTACAGAAGAGTGATATATGTGTATACAGATACATACGTATCGTACAAACATCGAGTATTCGTGAATTTTTTTAGGCACGATTTGTGTCTACGACTTGAAATGCATAATTCCAGTTTACATAAATTAACGTAATGTACGACTAAGCACTTCCGCATCAGCAGCTGATATTCACAAATATTTAGGGCCAATGCATGTCGAATAAAGAGCAATCAAGGCTATCCTTGAATACGTTAATTTTCATTCACGATTAACGTTTTGAATGCTTTGTGTCGATAGTGTACACGGATATCTTATTTAAGGTACTTAGTATTGTCTTTTATCTCGATACAAATTATTTTTAGTTGTATTTTAATATTAACGCGTATTTTTTAGTAATAAGATTTTGTATCAATTATAATATGTATATCGTCTATGTAAGCATATAACATATATCATCTTTTTACAGATTTAATCATACCATATGGAGAAATGTCACGCCCCGTAACAAGGAAACATGGTTCGCCACAGTTACCTTCGCTAACAGGCGCAGGAAGAACAAGGGGAGCTCTGAAGAAAGTTAGGCCAGGAAAAAAATCTATCACAAGCAATGAAAATAATGTGGAAAATAATTGCCAGACAAAGGATAAAAAATTGGTCGCAAAGGCAAAGGTCGTATCTACAAAAAAACCCATAGATGTGAGTCCGGCGATTAAAAATGTGAATCGAGTGAAGAAAAAAAGTATTTTGGACTCAACTGCTTTGAAAGCAGAAAAAGAAAAGAATTCTGTGAAAAGTAGGAAACGTATGATTCAAAATGTTGCAAATAAAAAACGGATTGAGAACAGTATCAAGCTAAGAAGAACAAACGAATCTGTATCAAATTTACGGCAAATGTCACTGAGAGAGTCCTTTTCAAATCAGGCTTTGCCAAAACGATTACGTCCTCGACGAAATATAAAGAATTATTGTAATGATTCAGAGTTAATGAAAAGCTGTTTAAATGACAGTCTTGTAGTGCTAGTGAATAAGCTTGGACCAGTGAATAAGTCTAAAGTGCCTGTGTATAAATCTGCTAAAGTTAATGAGGAGTCTGTAAAAATTACGAGTGAAATTTATGATTTCAAATATGACATTAACGATACTATTGAAAAATTGGCAAAACGCAAAAAGAAAGGGAATGGAAGGAAGACAGTTACGAAGGGAATAAAGAAAAGAATGACAAAACAGAAGCCCAAAGGGAAAGTAGAAGTAGATACAGCTTCAGCTGCTTCAGAGCCTGTTAAAAATTTAAAGGATGATGCCCCAAATAATGCTGATACAAATAAACCTGCATCCCCAATACAATCTGTGTCCTGCAGTAATTCGCCGCAACATATGGTTCAGTTAGATATTGACACATCTGTGCGACAATCTTTGCCTGCCCCTGTAAATTCTGATATAACAACATCATTGCTATCAGACCAGACCCCTTCAAAGCAGAATAAAAACACTGCAAATACTAAACCGACCATATTATCTGTAGAAAATTTAAGCAAAAAAAAAGTTACAGTGATATCGGATTCAACAGAATTTAGACCATTCCGTCCGACAAACATATTCAACAAGCCTGTAGTCCAACATAAGAACCTACATAATATTTCGTTGTTGAATAAATCGCTATCACCTATTTTAAAGGCTAACCAGAATTTTGACCCTGGTAGCCCTTGGAGGCCACCACCGCTTTGCACATTTTCTCAAGTGAAAAATATTTTTCAGAGTACTCCACAGCCAAATAGATTTGACATTTCTCAGGGTAAAATTCCACGTGTTACAAAAAACGATTCAAATTTACATGAAAATATCTTAAAAGAAAATGACATTGAAAACAACAATCAGAATGAAAATACACCAAAGCATGCGGACTTAGGTAAACAAAAAAAGAAGAGCGCAGTAGCAAGAAAATTTGGGACAGAGATAACAAATATAGATCACTCCATGGAATCTGATAATCCAGTGGTGGATGTAAATGAAAAAGTTGTGGTTGAACCTGAATCAACGGTTAATGTATCACTGGCACCAGAAGCAGCGACTCCCAATGCTCAAAATTCGTCAATGTTCGACGATATAGAGGATAAGGAAAATACAGTGCCAAATTACCAGACTCCTAAGAAGACTCTAAAATATAAGAAGAAGAAAACAAATTCTCATAGCCCGCGTAAGTCGTCGATAACAGTTTGGTCAGACCAAAAAGAGAATATTGGTTCAAAACCAGGACCTTCGGGCATAAGAATACTTGGATCTCCTGATAAAGTGCTGCGACAATCAAATTTGAACAATTTCTTAAATCTGACAGAAATGCCGGAAAGTACGAAAATAGTTACACGTCATGGAATTTTCGACGATGCTTGTCCAAGTTTCTCCAAATCAAGCACTGTCACAGTGCAAAACAAGGCATTGAAAGAACATACGGAAATACAGAATGCTTTTGGATTTAGTGACGACGATTCTAATGAAAATATACCAGGGGATGACAAACCACCGACAACAAAAATAAAGGAACAAAAGATGGTCGAAAAGAAATTCGATTCAAATACCTTTGTACCTGCAAGACTATCTATCAGAGCAATAAGGAACAACCTCTTAGCGAAAAGAATAGAGCCTAGTGTAAAAAGCAAGCCAACCATGGAGAAAGAAAACAGAGAAGAGCTAAAAGCTTGCAACGCTAAGAAAGATCAAGTTCTAATTGATGTAAGCAATTTTTCTGATACCTTTGACATACTCTCTGAAGCAGGAGAGGCACCGACAATGGACGTATCTGAGATCCCTCTATTTGCAGACTTAGAACCCACTCATTTTACACAGGTAATTATTGATATATCCTATATTTCTAGTAGTACTCATCATTTTTCAAACTGTAAATCTCTTTCAGCCGCCCAGGTACTCTTACAAGAGAAATAGGACGGTTACATTTAGGTCTTCCGAAGAAAGTAGCGACGATGATGAAGAAGTTAGACAGTACAAAACTAAACGACAGAAACGTGGAAAATTAAATAAACAGGATACAAAACGATTGCGCGAATGGGTGCAGAGTGTTAATCAAACATTTGAAGAAATTGACCAGTATGACTTAGTAATCGAATAAATCTCAGCTGAAACAAAGTAATGTTAGGAAAATTCGTGGAGGATATTTACCTGGATTCTTATTTCCATTCACGGATGATACTTGTAGCAGATATAACTAACTGTACATAGCTCTGCGTCTATTTACAAATGTATAGTATTTTTTTAAACCGTGATGTATATGTAGCCTTTTAGAACAAAATTTGTTTTAATACGTCCTTATCTATGCATATGTCTTTTATAACTATTTCTATATATGAATATTTACTACATATAATATATTACTGTATAATGCAAAATTTTCATACTTAATTAGGTGTAATGTATAGTAAAGTATAGAATACATTTACATTATTATTCTTGTGGAATATACTGGTTACTACAATAAAAAGTAACAATAAAGAAATGTGCTTTATGAAAAAGATATCGGACGAGTTTTGAGATACGAAAATTATTTATGAACGCTAATGCAAGATTCTGTTTAATTACCATATGTACACAAAGGAATGTCCGCATTTATATGTTGCTACATGTTAATACCCGACACCCCTGTGAATAATATATACACTTAATATATTTTTATTACTGATATATGTAAAAATACCCATTATTATTCACTTCCAAATTTTCCAATGATAAACATATTTGATAACTTATTTTCGCTTAAATATTTTAATTCGGCAAACAACGCACTAATATCCCGTTTATGTATATCTTTTACGTGTAAATTTATATTATGTATTATCAAAAATATAATGTAGATACGTACCTGCTAAAAACTTCAGGATCTAGCAGATATTAATTTTACTCACCATGTCTATCTATAATGCCACTTTGAACTACAATATCCAATTATCGTAATTAAAAATAATATACAAAATTTATTTTTTTACTTCCCTAATTGTAGATCTATCTAATTGAAGTGTAGTTCTAATACTTTAAGATGTATCTTTCATTCTGTCAGAATAGGACATAGGTCATTAGTCTGAAAGCAGATGCATAGTAAGCAAAGTGCATTACTAAAGCTGCAGAGTAAATAGTGATAACATTACGTGAATTTTGTCTTGAGTATATCCATATAAATCTATTTGGCACAATGCAGGAATTGTTAATCGTGACTAAGCTTGTGTTATTTATACAAACGTAATAAATGAGGGATAACATAATGTTGATTAATTATATTATTCTATGATGTATACTACATTATCTCTTGGAGTCTGCAAAATATTTACAAGCACGTTCTTTCTGTTATATCTAAAACCTTCGCTTCTCCTATGGATGATCTATCATACAAAAGTTTATTTACAGGTACTCTAACTAAAGACATATACTGTACAAAAAATACAAAGTTTGTGTACCAAAAACATAGGTACCGTTATATTTCTTGTACAGATAATTGTGAAAACGCGTGGAAAGTCTATTAGTAACAATTACAATCTTAAAATACGTTACAATGTTAATACTCTCTTAATTTACACAATAATCACTATAATATGTATGGTCATATTTACACTACGTATATCTAAGACCTGTACACAATGTAGATTTAGGACGATATCAAGTATATCATACGAAAGTGCAAACAGCAAAAAATTTTGTCAGAAGATCATTTAAGGGAGTAAAATGTGTAGTGAAAGCGCGCAAAACTTGTATCTCCTTTTTCAATAGCTTTTCCCATAAGACTATGAAAAAAAGGACATAAAAATTTAGGAGACATCATTAACATCTATTCACAATACGTACCTATAAAAGACAAGAGAATTATTTGGCAGTTACAGGTATGCAGCTAACCAGTGGTTATGTAAAGTAAACGGTATACCTGGGATCTCTGCAATAAGTTTAACTGCTGGATAAACTAACCATGAGGTAGATCGAATGAGCCTAACACAATCCGATACATATGTTAGTAATAACTCTACCTCGGACAGAGAGATCTTAATCTATATAATCCCTAAATATCCCTGTCGTACAGAGGTACTGTATAATATTAGGTTCTCCCAAAGGTGTCGTTCGCTATCTGCACGCAGCTGCTTTATCTGGCATTGTTTATGCCAACATGAAACCTAATCTGTCAAATGTTGTAATCTATATCTTTAGTCGCTCTCTAGCTGTATGCATAATTAAATAAAATAATATAAAACAAAAAATGTGCATTTATAAGTTCTTCATAAAATGAAAGAAACTTTTGGGACAACCTAATATAACATGCTACGGGAGCGGATTAGTATACTGGACAGACAATGCGTTCTTCTTTTCATCAAGACGTATCAGAACGAAATTAAGAAGACACGAGATGCTTCAAAATAAAATTCAATAATGCGTTAAGAGGACAGGCACGACGAAATTGGTCTGGTGTCCCTCGGTTATTTACACGGTATACAGGAATGATCTTGAACTATACTAGACAAAATAAACAGACGTGTTTTTTTAACGATAATAGCATACACTCGTTCAAACTATTTACTATCATCATTAATAATGCATATACTCTCGATTCTCCACTTCTGTGGAATGAATTCCCTGGTATTTACAATTCTTACAGATACTTCAACGCGGGCTGCAAGGTCGTACGTTCCAGGAGCCGCAAGTGCAGCTTCCAATTTTACAGTGCCACGAGCGAGAGGTGCTATTTTGGAACAGATCGATGAATGACACGCGTATCTGTAATTCGTCGAAGCTTGTGGCGTGTACAATTGTGACTTGATGCTTGGAAGATGAGTATCGCTGAAAAAATAAATTAAAAACTCTTATCATCGCGCATATCTTGACAACTGAATATGTTTAAACTGAATACGTTTACCGCATCTACAAGATGTTTATTATAGTACTATATTTTTAATTAAACTTACGCCCTTAAAACAACGTAAAATATATTTTCACACTCACCTACTTGTTCCAATCGTGTTGATTTTCACGTCTATTTCCGACTGCACATGATTCTGTACGTGCATCGTTACGGGGACGAAGCACAATCGATTCTGACTAAAATCGTGTCCAACCTGTCTGGCGTGGCACAGAGAGAAGGAGATGACGTTCTTTAAAAATTCCGCCTCTAAAGCCTGATCTTTTGCGGTAACAGCAAACAAATCAGGTATATTCCTATCCGGCCCGAAGATTTTCAAGCGTCCGCCATATTCGTTCGTTTCGATCTGCATTTCCTTGGGATGCTTGTAAACATTGTTCAAGTATTCGATATCCAAATGATGCTGACCTACCGCCTCTCTAGTGATTGTACCACCCTCCATCACTTTTGCACGCCACCTCAGTATAAGAGTTGAATTTAATGTCATAGTCATCGATGACAGCGTACGCTCTGAGTTTTGTTGTAACTGCTGCTGCACGTCGGAGGGACTATCATTCACGTCCAGCGACACTATGTGCCTTCTCTGCAGGAAATTAATGTAGGGCGAGTCCATGATCGACATCTTGTCCTCCGCGGTCAGGGACACGTCCGAAAACAACGATCCATCATCGAGTTTCTTCCGCACTTTGAGCATCAAATGAAACATTTCCTGAGGCTGTATCTTGATAAATCGTTTGTCCGCGGGCAGAGTGGACGAGTCAAATATGGACCAGGTGTCGCTTTGAAAGGACACCTTGGTCAGTGTAACTTCGTTCATGAACGGATCGTGAACCTGATTAGCGTTCTTGACGGATATCATTAAATTCAAGGTGGGCGAGATATCTTTGAACACAGCACTTTTGGAAGCAGTCGCCTTGATGTGTATAGAGTCTAAAACAGTTAAGTGCCACGTATGCCTGCAAAGTCGATGCTTCAACACGCAGCCTGCATCCACGTTTTCATAATAAAAAAGTAAATCCAGACGGTGAGTTCCCTTTTCATGTGGCGCTCTAACCCATAATGACATTTTGTGAGTCTCTCCAACGTCCAAGGTAGCGTCGTTGGAGGAGGGCATCAAGATCTTTGATATAGATCTGTTGCTCTTTTTAGAAGTATTCCCTGTAATCACATTGTTGAGTTAAGAAAAAGGCTGATCGGTTAAAAATTAAATTTGTATAGGTATAGAGTTCAAATTACCTTCGCTCAGAAATTTGCTATCGTTTTCCAATGAAATTAGTTTAGCATCTGTAGACGCTAAGTGGATATTTTTTAACGGAGCGTTGCCTGTATTCTTTAACGTTACCTCAACTCTCTGAATCTCTCCACATAACATCTCTGGAGATAATTTACTAAAGAAGACCTGTATAAAAAAATAACTTTTAAAATCAACCTTAATATGAGACCATTATTTCATTTACGTTGGATAGCAATCCTACGTACTTGCATAAATGGTGCTTTTTGAACAACATTAATCTCCAATCTATGGTCCGTACTGTATAGCTTTGCACCAGTTTTTTCCTTAACATTTTTCAATTTAACCCCTCTAATCTCAAACAATCTTTTTCCTGCTATAATGACAGCCGGATTTA
Source organism: Ampulex compressa (assembly GCA_038496175.1). Lineage (NCBI taxonomy): Eukaryota > Metazoa > Arthropoda > Insecta > Hymenoptera > Ampulicidae > Ampulex > Ampulex compressa. The sequence goes on along the minus strand of JBCFXI010000206.1, from coordinate 141,355 downwards.
CGACTGGCGGATCAATACCAGCGTGCGTTGGATTAGACATTTTATAACTAATACCCAGAACTTTTAACTCGCCCACTTGCTTGGGCACTAGAAATAACACAATGCTTTGTTTTGAAGCTGACTGCAATGTGATGGTATCCAGGACTTGTGCTTGGACTATTTTCACATGCCTGTGAGGCTTGCTCTCGCACGAAAGAGGCTTGCTCTCATTCGTAATCGTCTCATTGGCAGAAGTAAAGGACCAAAGCAAAGTGACATCGGACAATGGCAATGGTATTTGTAACGGATTGTGTAATTGAATAGAAAAATGCACCGGTTCTCCTAACACTGCATTGGGTTTGGTACTATTGTTGCTAGTCCTTGAATACAACGCGACGCTGGGTTTAAATATCATTGGTGGGCACCCGTGCACCTCCGTCAGCAACATCTCTTCCATTTTCGACCATCTTACATCGTCTGTTTCTTCATTCTCGAAGGAAACATGACTAGCTGGAATAATGTTTTCACGCAACTCGGGCAAAGGTCCGTATAATACTTTGATACTGTTACTATCTATGAGTGGCAAAGGCAAGATAGGAAGCTCTTGATTCGTTATACCCTCTTGATGCAATATCTATGGGCATGGATTAGTATTGTTACTTCGTTTAACTATAAAGAAAATACAAACGTGATATATGTCAAGCTGTGTTCTGTGTTCTCACATTATGAGTATGTAAAAATTCTCGGAGGAACACAGCTTGCTGCAGCGCTGACTGCTTGCTTTCTGCATTCAGTAGCTTCTCAAACGCTTTAACAGCTTCGACAACTTGTTTTAAAGACGCAGCCTGTCTGCCAATAGTAAAGTGTATATGATCTTCGGCTAACGACCATCCTCTCTCATAATAGACCTAATGAAAAATTATACAGAAAAAGTGGGTCTTGTACTTGCGCACAACTATCGACGAATAGTAAGTTTACCTGATATGCTTGCTGATAGCACCTTAAAGAATGTTTTCTTTGGCCTGCCTTGGAAAATCTATGCCCAGCGAGAACAGCGTGAAATGCATATTTCCGCATCATCTTTGGACCGATAAAGCAATAGGCAGCTTGCTCCAACAGTAGAGCCGAACGCAAGTCTGAATCTTCGCTGGTCATTCGAATCAACTGTTTTGCAGCTTCACCGTAGAGTCCTCTGCCCTTTAAGCACTCTGCACTAAGTAATGTTGCTCTTGTCGCAAACTGCGGCTTCTTACAGCTATTTGAGTAAGTTAATATCGCATCGTCCATATATTCAATGGTCTTTCTATTCATTTCGCCTTGCATGAAAGCACTTAAAGCGGCCATTTCTAGAGCACCTGCGTAATAAAGCCAAGCTTGATCTGCGGCAAAATCACGTTTGGCGCTGTGATAGGCTTGGTAAGCAAGTGAATAGTGACCAAACATGAAACACAAGTCACCTAAGCGGCGCAATTGTAATTCTGGTGATTCTGTTGTATAACTGAAATTTAAACAAGCTAAAACTTTATACATATGTAAATCTATATGCCTTGGATACTTCTTTTTATATATACTACTGTATCATATATCATTATTTTTTTTTTTTTAATTGGTACTATTGTTCAGGTAGCGAGATAAAACGATTAGTAAAAGGTACTTATTAGAAACAAAACATACATGACGGCATTGGACGGGGCAGAACCTGGTACTCCTGGTTTATTTGTGCCAAACCATCTTCTAGTAGCACTAAATAAAGATCTGCTGACACCTTTCTTGTTCGATATCACGTCGTTCAACAGACCGATCTGTTTTTCGATGTAAGGCAATAGACTTTTTAAGCTAAATTCTGTTATTAATGCCCGCAACCTTTCGAGATCTTGAGTAGAAAGACGAGCACCATGCTGTGCCATCATGTAGTTTGGCGAGTCTGCCCAAACATTGGCGTTTATTGGTGAATTGGCATCTGTTTGGCCTTTTACATTTACAGCAGGATTAATACTTTGCACTTTTTCGTTCTCTGGACTTAATGGATGTATAGTAACAGGAACTGCTTCTTGGCCAACTTCTAACTGTACACATGACGATTCAGATATTTCCGAAGAAATACTCACTATATCACTCACATCTGGAGATGCAAGAGCGCAGTTTTGTGGTACCACCGGTGTTCCGGCTTGACTTGTTCTAAAAAGAAATATATTCTTATAAATATTATTAATTTTAATTTATACATATATTTTCACAAACAGATGTGAATTCATTATTGAATCTACAGGCGAATGACATTTATATGGCAACATATAACAAGACATACTTATCAGATTCAGTTGTAACTTCGCTTGGCATAGCAGAAACCCCACCCATATCCGCAGGTGTACGAGGAGAGCTATTTTGATCACTACCTCCAGACAGTTCCGAATGCTTTATTAAAAATTGACTCCAAGGATCTGGTAAATGCATATTATCATCAGACTGCCCTGGAGGCCTCGAGTTCATTTGTAGCAGAAAACAGTTATTAGCACCATAAATGTTTTTCATTTCTGTAAAAACTACTTCAGCCCTACAAACATTATAAATAATCCAATTATACTTTAACAAGTTCTTTTGATTATAATGTAATGACATGCATAATCATGACACACTATACTTACTTATTTTTATCATCCTGTGTAGCATCATGTACTAAAATATAATACCTAAGCGCATTGTTATTGAACCACTTCGGCAATTTTCCAGGAACGCTTTGGTGCAGTTGCGCGCCCATGTTTTGTATTTTTTCTAACGGATTGTCCTCCGCGGTAGAGACAACTATCATGCATGCAAGAAAGTGTTTTGTGAATTCATGATCCGAAGGAAACTGAACACACAGAAACATTTCCCTCCATGCTTCAAACCAGGGAGCAGAAATAGGAATATCAAGGTCTGTTGTTTCAATTCGAATGGAAGTTGTCCGTTCACACATGGCCGAGCTCACAGCTTCATTAAGCATTTTTCTGGCAAGACTAGGTTCAGGCGGGTGAGCATTGACATCCTGTATCGACAATCGCAGATTTCTAACCGCCACAGAGTTCCCCTGCGGATCTCGAAAGTGGCCTACAACACATTGTATCATAAGATCATCTAGGTCAATTCATGATTTTCCTAATCTGCATCTAACAAAGAGCATGTAATAACATTAAATAAGTATAGTATACACTAAACTTATACAATTATATGTATCAGCGACTTAAGTTTAGATGACTTAGAACCTAACCATAGGCATCGGTAAAAGCAAGATAAACATGCTCTGATGCTAAAGAATTGAGATACAGTCTCTGTCAGACACCAAGCCTTTCTTTTATTAAGGTAAATCATAAGAATACAGTGTAAAGTTGTATCGATATTCCCAAAATTCCACAAGCAACAATGACAAGGCACATTGGCCTTACGTCTTTTTCCACCCAGAAAAATATGTAATCTAAATAATACTCTTGCAATTATTGCGGAAGCGCTTCAGATTTATGTTAAATTTATCTCAAAAATCACTGGTGGAACCGATAAATGGCAAGAACATTCGTGTACCTTCGGTGTTCAATTTGCAGAAGGGTTGTAGGAGCTCGACGAACGACAGGTTGTTCTTCTGGCAGACAGCGTCGGCTGTAGCCGAGCAGACTGCTGCGATTTGGGGTGAAAAGGCATTGCTTATGAATTCTCGCGGGGTTAACTTGCACTGTGCCATGATACCGTCTCGAATCCCTAAAATCGGTCGTGTTCAAGCGCGATCAACGATTATGATCGTTCGCTGACATTCATCCCCGCCGGCGGGCTACCTTTTCATCGTCTCGTCCGAAAATTGACAGAAATAGATGCGTTAACACCTCCTCTGATAGTTATGGTGATAAACATGTCCACCGAACAGCTGTTTTCCGAGTATTTGCCCATGGAGAATAAGTAGGAGGTAAAATTACCCGCTATAACGCTGACCGGAAGTGTGTGTATACCACTGCATCCCGTAACTCCTTACGAGCCACTGACTGCAGATGGCGATTCTCGCTTGCGTGGAACGAATTCGACGACCAAAAAGGGCGCCCGCCTCGATCTGCGCCGTCGGTACATCCGGAACTTGGATCGTTACTTTGATCCAGATTTAATCTAATTCGTCTCTCCGATTTTGAACACCGATTGTTAAGATCACCTAGCGCTGAGGATCGAGATAAGGGCTATCGTTTTCACACTCTTCGTGATCAAAAAACTCAATCTTGGCACGGCGACAAAAATCTTGAATGAACATCTTGACTTTTTATATGGAATACAATTTCAATACCTTATAATACAATAGTAATAACAGATTATAATAATTTGAGAGAATAATGTACTGCCACTGAAAAAGTATGCGTATGTTTTACCCAGAATAATCTTATTTTGAAAGGCGTACTATTTTTGGTAGATATAAAAAAAATACATATATTCCAAGGTATTGACGGTACATAGAAAAATTGGAGTACATTTAGGGAGTTGAGGTAAATCTTGAATTACCGGAACTACGGTATGCATATCGCATAGACAATTATACAAGGGTAATGAGCGAGATCTAAACCTAATTCTTTCGTGCGGAAGTCCGAGCTTTTATCCAGTGCATTATCTTGAGATTAACGTAACAGTAAACCGCCAGCAATAAAAAAAAATGCAATGTTGTTCAACATTCTTTGCAAACGATAATTTTTTACAGATTGCAAGATACATGCCCGCGATTTGAACATATATGCAAATAAAATAATTAGCCGTTTAAACGGTAACATTGCTTGAAATCATAATTTTTCATTTGGCGAAAAGGCGCACTCGGCGGCATTTTTCCAGATCGAAGTTTCCATCGAAATTCGTGTATGAGAATAACCGACATCCTCGTAAAAGACAGTGTATAAGAGGATCTCTTTCTGTTCTAAAATTCCCTTCGTAAAACTTTTCTACAAAAACTGAAACTAAGAAACTTTTCGCTATCGTAAAAGTACTTGAAGAGTTAACAACTCAAATAAAATTGGTTGTAAATTTACGCTGACTTTAAATAAGCTAATTTAGTTATCGGAACTTTAACGCAACATTATGGATTATAATTATGTATTATAATTATTCTCTCCAAACGCGGGCCAATGGCGATACGCCTTACAAATGGGCAATCTGCGCAGATTAATTCGATTAATCGTCGAGATTAGTGTCTGTTATTCTTGAATAATGGCTCTTCAATACGTTCTTTCTCTAGACAATTTTTTAAAGTTATTATCCCGCATCGTACGCATTAATATTACAATATTTTTTGTTCAAGCTGAAATCATGCGTTATCATTGTTTTGATTATAGGGTTCAGAAACTTGCGTGAAATACGCTAAGAAAAACTACAGTTATAATTAGCACATTACGTGTCTATAATTTCTAAGAAATAGATATCTACTCGGAAATCTTAATGCGAAATCGAATATACAACATAAAATTATATTTATGACTAACAATAAGCGGTATTAATAATTAAATTAATTAATTAAAGCGACAAACTATAAATCTTTGGATATGTAATTTTTTTTAAAATGAAAATCTGGAACAAAGTACGCATTATTTATTGTTTACGCGAGAAGTGCTGAAATTTCATTAAAGATTATTATTACTGTTTTTCAGACAACCACGTTGGGCAGATAGAGAAAAATACGAAGGAAAGATTCAAGAATATTTAATTTGACGTCTGAGGAATTGTAAGTGAGAAAATGAATTGCTTCAGTTCCCTGTAATCTATACCTTTAGCTCCGCTATTATTTGTACCAGATGCGAAATAACGATGAGGTTCGTTCTACAATGGGCGACGGAGAGACGCAACGACTGGATGCAGCCGATGTTCTTCGGTTCGAAGAGCAATTCCGAGAGAAGATCTACGAGCTGCAGAGAAATACGGTTGAAACAGTCTCTTGATGGAATTTCATACAAGTTGATTAATTTAAAATTTTACTTTTCCTTGGTTTTTTGCTCTCTTATACGATGTTATTACGAAAACCAAATAATTTAGCCCGTTATATTTTATTGCGAATACCAAAAAATACGATTGATGCAATATTTACTTTTGCGAAAAGATTTAATCTGAATACGGAAGATTCTTTCACCTTCGATTCTTTTTTTCTAACAAAATTTTTTGTTCTCAATGTAATGGCTTAGACGATCTTAGAGCGAGTCCGAAGAGAACTCCAAGAAATGCGTCAGACTCTGTACGACACCAAATCGCAGTTAGAGAATGAGCGTAGAATTTCCAACGAATTACGGTTGCAATTAAATTCAGCATTGGACGTGATAACGCGCTTAGAAGAGGAGAAAATGCGTATGCAAGTAGAGGGACTTCAGTTGCGGATAAATTACGAATCCGGATTAAAAGAGCGCGATTCGTTGATTGAACAAGCGAATTCAGCAAAAATTAAATCTATGAAATGTAAGATGAAGGTGGAGGAATTGGAGAACAGTTTACGTGAAAAGAACGTGGAGAATAAAAAATTGGAGGGGTTGTTATCGGAGTTAAAGTGCAGCAGTACTAAAGTTATCACGGCGTTTAATGAGTAAGTATTCCAGCTTTGATGTTGTAAGAATAAAAGAAATATAATGTTTTTTCGCTGTTTTTTATATACCATATATAATTGAAACAATACGAGCGCTCACTTTTTTTCCGATAGCGGTTTAGAAATCTCTTTTATTTGCGGGAAAAATTTTATATAATTCCGTAATCCTGATGTGAAAACAATCTCGACGTTTCTTTGACCTTTGAATTTTTCTTTATAGTAATCTCACGAAACTTGAAAAAGAACATCAATATCTCTGGCAGTCGTGCAAAGAGGCCGTCCAACTTAATAAACGCTTGCAAACTGTCGGATTGTGTTTTCATGCAATTGATCAGAAGAATAAAATGGAGATCAAAGATTTACAATGCAAATTGTCAACCTTGTCAATGAATAGTGGAGTTCCTCGAAAATTGAACAATCCGTTGCACCCAGTGGTGGAGAATTTGTGTATGAAGGTATTTTTAGACATCACAGTATTAGTTTAATAAAACTTGATGCACAATTATTTATCTAAAAATAGCTGGATGACACGCTTAACGAATTGAAAAAAAGGCTGCATTACGACAATAGACAAGATGAACAATCGACGATTAGCATGAAGGAATAAATCTTTCAAGTGTAAATATATCACATGCCTAAGATTTTATAAGATATAGTAGTTGTACATAAAATTAAAATTTAAAAAATGGTATCATTTATGTTGTTCTTCAAAATAATAAGCACATTGTGTGAACCCTGTTTTTGTACAAACACTGGAAAGGAAAGGTACAGTTAATGAATACATAAACGTACACATAGGATTAATATAAAATGTATTATAATAATTGTTTGTATATTTAAGTATAAGTGGAAACAAGTTCAAACCTTAGAAATGCAAATTTTTTTAATGAGATGCGTACTACTACGACAACAAGCAAATAAAAAAGATTTTCTGTAGACCCTTTGCACATGAATCCACTTCTATGTGTAACAAAAACTTCTCCTGAAAATAAGCCTTTGCGTAGATATATATTTATCTTTTGGGAACTGATAATTAAGGTTCCACAACTATCGATAATATAACATTTAAATTGCCTATCAAGATTTTGTTCAGTCATCGCTTGATACACCAGTTGTAGTGTAATCACATTAATTAATAATTAATGCACTAAAGTAGTTCGCAACGTCTTGTTAATTTTGTGAAAAAGCTATCCGCTTTATAACCTTATAAAAAATGATTGTGGTTTCTATACTGCTTAACCTTACTTTATTACTCATTGTATATGATTTTGCACAGTGATCCATGTTTCTATATGCATATTTATAAACACATGTTTAACCAACAGGAACGCAAGAATGATGTCACGAAAAAAGCAGATTTCTGCTTAATATTGAGACATGACATTAACTGCTTTTTTTCTCATTTAAAATAAAATTTCATATAATTGCATTTTACAGATGATATTGGTTCCTTATTAAAAAAACTCGATTATACCCCTTGATTATGTATGAAAGTCAGAGGAGAAACAATATTGTTACTTTTATCAGGAACTACTATAGTGACCAATTTATTACTCCATTTAAAATTCTTGCGTCTAATACGATTAACAATGATGGATTTTCACGCAAAAGGATATCACAGACGCATGCATTTGATAATGAATTTTGGTGTGACAGGATATAATATAAAAACCATATATACTCATGACTTTAATATACTACTCCAATCATCTACGTTTGTAAAAATTTTTTCCGTCTTTTAAGCCTGACGCAATATACATTACTTACGACTATTGTATTGCAATTGTGATACACCGTAAATTATCAGAAATTGATGGTTTCTCCTCTGAAGGTTGTTTAGCGGCAAAGAATTCTGTATCAATAATTTATAAAAATGTTATAAGGGTGATGTATAATATTCATTATCAAGGAATAAAATCACAGAACCCAATGAATGGGGCATATGAAGCATCGTCGAACAATAATGTTGTTCGACGATATGAACATAAGTAATTAATAATAGTATATAAATGGGCCTCGTAAAAAGGTCGAGCATATTTGAGGGGTCAGAGTATAGAGCAACGAGCAAGCCAACTTGTTGGCTTCCTCTGTGGTTCTGAAGCTTTCAACTGATGTCCACCTCCTTTTGGCGGATTTGACGCTTCCTGTATGAAACAAATTTTACGGATTAGTAAAGGAAAGGATCAAGAAAGTTCCTACAACAATTCGTCTGCAGCTTGTTAAATGATTTGTCAAACAGAAATTCATAATTTTCTCCTTGCAAAATGACTCAGTAACAATGATTAATACCATTAGAATCTTTCCACACAGCAAATAAACAATAATTATAGCTGACATATTTTCTGAATATGGAAGTCAACAAATCTCTCTCAATGCATGACTTTATATCTTCTTCGTTGTACTAAAGCTACAGAGTTTTACAAAAGCAATGGGAAGCTTAAGGATATATAAGTAATATTTGATATATTAAGTCGGAGCACAAAAAGGTAAGACGAAAATATTAGTAAGCTATATAAACAGTAATCTAATTTAGATAAATTAGTAATAGGATTAGTTACACAACGTTAAGAAAAGATGTCAAGTATAATTCCTTGGAAACTTTTTTAAAAGTGAGAAGAGTCTGTACAATGTGCGGTATGGACAGTGTTACTGGGATAGATTGATTTACATCTACACGCTGAACCAGAGGCATATTGTAGTGAATGGTATGGTGAGATGAAGCTATTGATCTCGTATAATAGAAATGAGATACCCTGGTGCAGCGTTTGTGGCTTTACGTGACATGTTTAGTGGCGAAGTTTTTTGAAAGAGGGTATCAAAGATTAAGTAAAAACAGTGTGGAGAGAAAGTTACCTTCTGCCGAGATAGACCCGCACCAAACACAGAGAAACAGACACAGGAAACAGAGAAAAAGTGGTTATTAGATGTAAAACACTGAAGCATGATAAATGGTTCATTAATATCAACCATGTTCACTTTTATATTTAACCTGCTTTGTATATCTGTTCAATATTACATTGCTGGTGAAAAAAATAGCATAATAAGCTATTGCAAATTTGTAAACTTCTTATAAAGCACTCTGTCATTGTGTTTGTAGTTTTTTGCCATTCTATTTGTCTCATAATTTAGAATCGTGTGTGCTTCATAACAAAGGATTAGAGACTCTAGTATTGTCCACTTTATAAGTAAATACAGCAGTGCACAAAGCTTGCTCATTTGGATGTCTTTAACACAACATCGTCTATCGTAACATATTGCAATTAATGATAGAGAAAACAACATTTACGTAAAAAATGATACTCTCGCTAATACTATAATGAATGTTTCGATAAGAATAAAAGCGTGGACAAATTACAAGACAATTTGATATCTTAAGCCACGTTTGAAAATACATTTAAGTGACGTTAAATCTTACATAAATTGGTTTGTCAACGATCATATTTAAACCGATAGAAAGGACAGCAGATAAAGGCAAGGATTGTAATTATTATAAACAGAGAGAATTTCCTTACCAGTTTCTTTTCCATTTTTGCCTTGATATCGCGAGCCAGTGTATAAAAAGCTTCTTCGACATTAATACTAGATTTCGCAGATGTTTCCATAAATTTTATACCATACTCAACAGCTAGTTGTTCTCCTCGTTCTTTTGAAACTTGTCTCTTGTCCGTAAGCTCGCATTTGTTGCCTAACAACATCTTTTCCACATCCGCAGATGCATTTTCTTCTATATTTCTTATCCAATTCTTGATGTTCTCAAAACTCTTTTCATTCGTAACATCATATACCAACATTATGCCCATTGCCCCACGATAATACGCCGTTGTTATAGTTCGAAACCTTTCTTGCCCAGCTGTGTCCCTTTAAATCGATAATAGTTATCTTTTATGAGACATCACTACTAATTACAATAAATTGTTCTTGCAGTGCTGCTATACAAAGCCCAATTATATTATTTAGAGTATGCACTTACCATATTTGGAGTTTTATTTTCTTTCCGTCTAACTCTATTGTCCGAATCTTAAAATCAATGCCTGAGAGAAAAAAGTTTAAACAAAACATTACAAGTGATTGCTGTATGATATTACAATTAATTCAAGTGTTCAATATTACTAAACAAGTGTTAGATAATACTATCGTAACAACAATAATAGGTTTAATTGCAACATTTCTTTCAATTTAATGTGCATTGTACATTGACAATATTAATTTTTAAAAATCCATAAAGATCACTTGGACTAGCATGGAAATATAGTATTTTTTTTACCACTTAAATAAAGTGTAGTACAAAAAAAAATCTGTTTCCAAAGTATACTTATTCTAATTGCGCAACCACACGTTACCATGTTCAAAATATTTTTTCAATGTACACATATACTTGAAGCATTTTTCCTGCGTTACGATACATAGCGCACGGATATTCAATAATACAAAAAAACAAATAAAGCATGCGCTTCTATCAAGAAAGACTGTCCAAAGCTTAAAACACTAATTTACCGGTGGCTACTTAGAATAGTACACGATGACTCGTAGAAGGTACCAAAAACTCTTTAGAAACAATATAGCCTTTGTCTACTGTGGAATGACATTACACGCGAATGATGCGTGCTCCTAGACACACCCTCCGAGAATCATCGAACTTATAATACTGTACAATATTCCGTGCAAAAAAAAAGGATGAATCGGCTATTATGAATGATCGAAACGATAATCGGAGTAATACATACCAATGGTAGAGATGAAGGTCGTATTGAACGCATCTTCGGAAAACCTGAATAATACACACGTTTTACCGACGCCCGAGTCCCCGATCAGGAGCAATTTAAATAAATAGTCGTAAGTCTTTGCCATTTTCACAAATGTACCGTCGTAACCAGGAGTAACTTCAATATTATTATTTTATCACCACTACACCGCTGCCAGCCGTGCCCGGATGTTTCGTATTCGCGGTTCGTGGTAGTGGTATAGACAGCTGGCTCCGAATCTCGCTTTCCAAATCTTCCAGATATTTGGCTCCCTCGCTTGGTGGCACCGCGACGTGCAATATATACGCGCCCAATGAGCGTGCCCACGCTGTATGCCTGCGCCGTGACTGTTAGCTCATCGGGCGAGAAGTGGAAATTTCTCACTACCGCGAATTAACAAAGCCGATTAATCACGCCAAACATCTGTCACAAAAAGCGATGACAGCCATTCGACACCGCGATTTTTCCCTCATGTTGTGGCTACCTTGTGGCCACCACAGGTGATACATATGTATACGCATACGCAACACGTGTATCAATTTCAAACCGCGTCTCCATTTCGGGAAATAAACGCAAGTTCACGAGGCATTCGAATTCAACATCACGGCCAATCGAAATAGCACGCTCATATACCATACTTCTATCCGTGGAAAATATAATTGTATTCTTATGTACATCCCATATATATAACTATATTTATTCAAGTAATCCTGCAAGGTTGATTAAAAACAGAATTATTATTGATAATTCGAATTAATAGACGAAGTTTTGGGTTGGAATAGGGTTTTTATCACCCTGCAACCAGCCTTCTATGAATTCTCATGCGATCTATCTTCTTATATTCGTATAAGCTCTGCTCGTTTTTCAGCAAGTGTTCACCATGCAACATGCTTCTGAATATTGACAATATTTCGTTCTTAACCTGGAAAACTGAATGAAAAAAGTTCAAGCAGGGGATCAAATTGAAGGATATTGAATAACATTTTTTTTGTTTAAATCAGAACGATACGAGCGCTCAGTGTCTCCTTACCTTAAGGGGTAATATGCTTTGTATAACAACACGACATTTCATTACAAACATTTTGTAAGGGCAACAATAACTGTGCAAAGATGACAGACACAGTGAGTAAGAAGCGTAAAGTGTCGAAGAAGAGGAAGATTGCATGGAGGAAGCATGTAGACGTTAAGGATGTGGACGCCTATTTAGAAAATACGTGGTTGGAAGAGCGTCTTGGACAGTTACATTCTGAACGCAAAAACTCTGAGCTGTTTGTCATCGACAAGCCAGGAGAGTGTATAGAAAGGTACAATAAACGACAGCGTAGACTTGCATTGAAGACCAAGGAACCAAGATGCTTTGAAGCATTGAAACCGCACACGTCTATACCAGATCCTATATCCAAACGGAACCGGGTCAGAACTCCGGAGGAACGCAAGAACCCTATTATGGTAAGAAAAGAAGCGGCAAGAAAGTCAAAGGGTATATTGAGATTGAAGGAAAAAATGGCATTGAAAAACAAGGCCTTGGCAGATAATAAGAGAGCTGGACGGCAAAAAAGAGGTGAATTTAATGTAGATGTTTGGAATGCTCCTGCGAATAATCCTTTGGCAGAGATTGATACTCAATGGATTTCTCTCCCTACTCTGAGACATACTATGTTGCACATGGGTGAGAAGAAAAAGAAACTGCCTACATGTCTACGCAAGAAACCATCTGTCCTGCCAGCAATAGAAGCGCCACATCCTGGCACATCATATAATCCATCTTACAAGGATCATCAAGAGTTATTGCATGAGGTGGCACAGAAGGAACTAGAGCTGATGAAGGAAGAAGCACACTTGAATAGAGTCACGACAAAAATGTTTCATAAGGTATTGATCTTTATTTTTGTGAAAACTTGTAGTATTATATAATTCTTCATTTAATACTTTATACATTTTTTTGATCATTGTGTACATAGGTTTCGACTAATGAGAAACAAAACAGCCTAATGAAGGAATTATCAGAAGGTTTACCACTGAAGGCGTCTAAGACAAATAATGATAATAACAATGATGAAGACGATAACAATAACGATCCAACTGTCACATCCATCAATCCTCCTGTGAAGAATAAGAAGAAAACACGGGTTGAGAGACGCAAGCAGAGGGAGCAAAAGGCGCTTGCCCATAAGCTAGCCATAAGAAAGCTTGAAAAGAAAAAAATTACTGATATATATAAACTGAAAATGTATCAAGAGCAGATACAAGCTAAGGAAAAAAAATTGGAGATATTGAGAGAGAAGCGGAGCAAGCAAAAATTGCTTAAGTCACAGGGGACAAAAACCTTAAGCAGAGTGAAGTTTGAGCCTCAGGATCATGATTTCAAATTAGCAGAAGATCTATGCGGAAGTTTAAGGAACTCAGATCCTGTAGGAAGCATACTAAAGGACCGTTACAAATCCCTGCAGCAAAGAAACATTCTTGCACCAGCTAAGATTTCATTGTACGTACAAGTAAAAAAACATTCTACAAGAATATTATCATAGTATGCATATAGTGGATTTTATTTGTGCCATATGCATTGTACTAATATGGAAAATTTTTCCTTTTTAGCAAACAAAACAAGGCAAAAGTAAAGAGGTTCATAAAGCCGGATCATAAAATTAAGCAGGAGGAAGAGATAAAACAATGAGGGTATAAATAATATTTTCATACATTTTTCTGTTTATCTATGTAATTTCTTGTACATATTACACATAATAATAATGATTACCATTGTTATCTCAGGTATAAGAAAATATATTATAATTATCCAAAGAAGATAATGCACGATGAATGAAATTTCCTTTGCTTAAAATTCTAGTAATCCATTTATGTGCATTACACACACACATGCGCGCGCGCGAGAAAAATTGAGCTTACATTTTTATAACATGTAGTTTCTACTGTATTATTTGTGATTGGTTTCAATCAATCCATTGTATCAATTGTAAACTTAGGCTGATTCTATGCTATTATCAGGTTCATTGTCTTCGATATTCTCTATTGATTCAAAGGTCTCGTTCAAAGGTTCTTGTATACTATCTTTTTCTTCTATATCCGATTTCATTTCGGATGATTCTATTTCTTTCATTTTGATCTCTTCTTCATCATCATAAACAGACGTCGATTCTTCCACCTGAAATACGTTTAGTATTAGTGTTTTTTAATATTCACTCGATACTGAAAGACACGTTATATTTTTTACAGAAAAATCCTGACGAAGGGATTCCAAAATTTTAGAGATCCTTGGTACTGATTTCTTCTTCTCATATACGTATCTGGACTTTGTGAGGTCGATGTGTTCTGGTTCAAATCCTAAATCTCCAATGGCATATACGGCACTTGGCCGTGGAATAGATTCAACACTATGTTTGAAAAATTAGCATACATTATCTTAACTGTAGGTAAAAATGACGACGTTACTGACGATTTTACTGCAATATGTAGCATTCTGTTTTCTGCTTTGACGATGATATCTTGGAAGTACGATATTAATTCCATATAACTTATTTGCACATTTATCCAAAAGTCGGTTTTCTGTAAGATAAGACACATGTTAGAACAAGTAAACACACACACATTTCATTAACCAAGAACTATTTACACAATAACTGGTAAAAATATATAAAATATTAAATGAGTAATTAAATAATATTTTAAGTGTGCAGAATAATTATATGTATATTTGTAAGTGCATCGTAATTTCTGAAGAAACTACATACTTCCAGTATACATTTTACATTGTATTTCAGATCATACAGCGTCTCTATGCAATTTTTTATCTTGCAATCCGTTCGTTTCTGACGATATAATATCACAGCAAGTTTGCCCTGTTCCTTGTGAAGCAGAGTCTCCAATTGTGCAACGTGGGACTCACACTTATACGATTTACGTTTAGCATTTTCTATAGCTAATAAATAATAATCATTAACAAACTGTTCAGGCTTATCAAGCTTGGACAACCTTTGTTCCATGTTTCCATGCATTTTTTTTAAGAAGTTAGTTAAAGAGTTTTGTATTTTGAGTATGATTATGTTTCGCCTTATATCTGAATATAGGACACTTTTGTTATTGCTGTATTCCTTTCTCCTATTTCTATAATTTACGGTAATCATGTAATTCACATTATAAATAGATTGTTTCTCTTTTTTTAGTACAGTAATATCATATCTAATAAATAACTTACCTCAAATTGGCACAAGTTTTAACTTTAAGCTTGCCTTCGTTAGCAATTAATGTTAGATTATTGTTTAAAATAATATTTTCTCGTATTAACCTTTTTATGGATTGATGCATATAATCTGAAACATCTATTTGAAAAGTTCCAGCTAGATCAAGCAGTTGCTTATACATATCTTTCTTTAGCCTAGAACCAAGTAATTGTTACATGTTATATCCAGTTAGCATGTCTAAAAATGTACTTACTTTTCTCTGTCCAGCTTGAATTTCCTATGAATTTGATTTAATGTTTCTTTAGTTTGGTTATCGTTTTCCAATAGAGTTTCATCTGTCTTCTTTAATTTGGTCTGCATGAACATCTGTATCTTTTTGTAATCCTCTAATACGTTAATTTTAGCATCTAAATTTTTAGTGTTGTATTGAACACATTGTTTTCCATGAAATAGAGGGAGTTGTTGAAAAAAATGTAATAATCACTTAATACTTTAATTTGAGAGACAAGCTTAAGTCGTGTTGCTGCATATTTTTCGTTAATATGCTGTGTCTTCTCTTTGTGATTCAATTTTTCCAGTCTCTTTCCGTTCTTCACTTCCTCCATTCGTTTTTTACTGTCGTTTATTTTTATTATCTCAGATGTTACCAACTTCTTCAGATTTGCAATTTGCTCTGCTGTGTCTGCATCGATACTGCTCAAAAGTTGCATGGTTGCTTTTTGAGTATTAGCCAATTCATCATTCCGAGCTTCCAATCTAATCCATATAAATAATATTGAATTGTATTTCCTTCTAAATCGAAAGGACTTTTCATGAGTAAATTAACAGAACATCTTTATATTGGTACATGCAGGATGCAAACTGAATTAGTTAAATATTCTTTACTTTTGTATACGATTGTTAATATCTGCAATTTTGATTTCATAAAACGCTTTTTGCGTATTAATGATAGTGGGTATATCATCAACATTTTTTACATTCTTCTCATCTGGAGATTGTAACCGCAATGGCAAGGAAATATTGCCTTTATCCTTGCCGTATAAGTCCACCATTTTGAACTGATTATTCCTTCTAAGTCTCAATTTAGGAAAATTCCAGTAATTTTGGATTATCTACAATTTCAGCTAACAATGCGTATATCTAGCGGATAACAAATTAAAGTCTAATATGTATGAAATTTTCTGCTGTGCTCTTCATTTCTTCCCATTTTAAAATCGAAAGTAAATATATAGGATGAATTATTAATACACATTACACAGATATACTTTACAGAGCATATTTTCTTTTATGAGGAATAAAGTATAACTGTAATAAAGCGTTACTATGAAAATTTATTTCTCAGATTTATTTACTGATATCAGCGATGGTGTTGCTTGTGGTGATACAATTTCAGAACTTATATCGCTCGACAAGCAAGATGGTATATTTTCGTATGATGTTTTAGCTGACGAATAAATCTCAGCATCTTCTAGGATCTCAGTTTTATCGTGCTTTGTACTTTCCTTGTCTTCCACATTATCGCTAATTTCCATGTCTCTAAGAATTTCAGCACTTTGCAGAAAACCCAAGCTACCCTTAGTGTAGAAACATTCGATTCCTTCCATCTGTTAATCAATTTTTCAATATATGCTACGGTATACGAGCTGTCTTGTGTTTTAATAAAGATACTAATTTGATTATTTCAGTAACTACTTCCCTATTTGTCTGACGGTATAAATATGTCTTATTAAATCTTTTACCTGTGATGGACTACATTTGGGTATTGAGGATATAGTTTCCCTCTCTAATATCTTCTGAAGTGAGAGAAGCAGTTTCTCTTTCAGGTCGATGTAACAAGAGGTACAAACATCATCCGTAGGAATTTTTTCTTCCAACTACAATATATTAATATATAACGAATAATGAATAAGAAAATCCTATAATTATCGTAGCCGAAATACCTTCAAAGCTTCTGCTATGCAGTTTTTGGCTTCTTGCAGTATACTATCTAATTGTTCGAATTGACTGTTTTTATCGTCAGCTTCGGCCAAAATGCGTTCCTTTTCGCTTTTGGTCCATTGTAAATTTTGCTCAAGCACGCGAATTTTTTCTTCCATCGTCGTGCACTTTTCTTTATAATCCTTAATGAGTTCGTCATATTTGGCAAGCTGCTCATTTTCTCTTTGCAACTTTCCGTACTCCAAGTTCATATCATCGTGAGCTTGGGCCAATCTATTAATCGTACTTTTCTGCTTGATCGTTTTGTTCAAGATAATCTTGGCTTCTGTCTCGAAAAGACTTGCTTGCAATCTGAGCATACGATCGGCATCCTTGTATTCTTTGGTTTTCACCTCCAGATCCCTACACACCTCAAACATTACGTCCAATTCTTGATTCAGTGCAACATTTTCTCTTACAGCCCGATGAGTCGCGTCAGCTATCCGAATGTTTGTCGCTCTTCTGAAGCTTTCAGCTAAATCCTTCAAACGTTCTTCCATCTCTTTCTGCATTCTGCTCGAGAACATTACAAGAATCATTAATACTGCTTCGTTATTAGCACTTTTACTCTTATACTTAAGAAGAGAATGTAAGCTTACTTTGCTTTGCCAATTATAATAGACTTCTCTGCTTCGTAGAGAGTTCTCTTGTGCCGTTCTTCTTGTTTCTTGATTTGCTCCTCCTGCACTTCAAACTTGTGCATTAAATCGAGCCTTGCCAAACGCCAATCTTCCAAAGCGTTTAATTTTCCAGCTGTGAAAAAAGATATAGTTAGGTAGAATGCATTTGTAAATTTGTACATGTTTATCATTCTGCTAGATGATCATTGACCTGCTAGTTTTACTTCAGCGCTTAAATTACACTCCATGGTACGATACTCGAGTTCCATTCCTTCTTCTTTCTTTTTAAAAGCAATTAGTTCTTCTTTGCGCAATTCCTGCAAAGCTGACAATCGTTCGTTTATCTCTCGTGTTTCCTCAATTTTTTCCTCTAAACTGCGCTTTAAATGCGCAACTACGTCTGACCTATCTTCCTCCAATTGTTGAAGCTTCCGCTTCACAATCTCAGCATCGTTTTCAAGCTCCTCGTTGCGACTACGTAAACTACAATGTGTAACTTTCTGTTAGAGGAGGAATAACTAAGACATTTTACTAGTATTTACGTACCGTGCTAATTGTTTATTGTTATCTAAAATTTGTTGTTCGTAAGATACTGTTTCTCTCTCATTCAAATTTTTCTTTTTAGCCTTTTTTTCCTTATCGACTCCACGTTTCTTCTTGGGCATCTTGATAACGTTGGTGGTGTTACCTTTCTTTTGAAAGACCTTTACTCCTTATTTTAACGTATACATAATGTGTCATTATGCAAAAATTTGTAAAATAATGAAAGAAACTCTTTATATACGCAGAGTAGCAAAGTGCTATGGTAGCTTGAGATTGTCATTAGAATTTCTCAATGGAAGCTCTGACATACCAGAACAGCGTTACCATGGCGATAATGATAGAACATTGCAGAAGGCCAGTCTTATATTTACATTCTTATTATGGTTATGATAATGTTAAAGATAAGACAATTTTATTAGATAAATAATTAACAACATTTTAATCTTTATTTTATATTACAGCAGTTTGTCGTACTCCATTAGCACATATCAAATAAACTAAAGTAACAACAAGTATGACATCACTCAAAACATTATTTAATTTATTTAATTGTACAAAATCACGGTATAATATCCTCAGAAAGGCAGTCTAACTCTTTAAGTCCAGTGAAATAATACGTGCATTATTTACGTGAAAATACAAAGGCGCCGGTTTATTGCCCAAAATATTTGCGTTTGTTGTTGTCTTATTGTACAGAAGAGAGAAACGACTTGTATGTAAACAAACTTTGATCGACCTTGCTTCCTGGACCGCATTACAATGATTTTTGCACTTTGAGCACAATATTGCAATGGAACTTTATAGACTAGATGCTAAGCTCAGAAATTCTTTACGGCCTTGAGACGATGAGCGAGAATCTGTTGATAGAAAATAACAGGACTGCTAATCATGTCCAGGCTTTAGAAGTGATATATCAATGCTCAAATGTAATTGTTGATTGATATACACTTTGATTAGTAAACGTTCAGAATAAAAATGTAATGGTAAAAGACACATTTATAACTGAGATCAGTCCTTATGGGTCGCTGTTAAATGCCAATGGAAAGAAATTTCTGTATTCATATTGTTTTACAACACGGGAGAGCCTGATATAAAATATAAAGTTCCAATTAAATGTTTTCTTTTTTCCCATTTTTCTATTTCTCCTTTATATATAAAGTCGGTTCCAAGCTTAGCCTAGTACAATCTTTATCTGTATGTAGTACTCGATGGAGGTATAGAATTTAGTTAACAGGAGGTACGGGTCTCGGTGGGGGAGGTGGCTGTGGCCTGCGGAAGTATATGATGAGACTAAGCATTCCTGTGAGAAGTCCAATGAGGTACAAGTCCCAATTTTGGCCAAGCAGCAGATCCCACTTGTCAAGCTGATCGACCAAACTGAATTCTTGTACATAATCGAGACCGTGTAGGAAGAAGAGTTTGATCAGAGCTAAGGCTACTGGTATCCGTGCATCAGCACTGGCTTCGGCAGCCAAGTCGTAGCATCTTTTAGCTAAATGACGGTCCTTTGCTAATCCCAAACCTCGTTCGTGCATGTATCCTAGGTTAAACATGGCTTGAGCATTTTGCTGTTGGTCAGATGCTGAACGGTAATGTCCAGCTGCAACATCGTAATCCACCTTTGTTCCCCTACCGTAGTAATGAGCATCCCCGAGTTTCACCTGAACAAATAATGTGCAATGAAATAAACATATATTTGTAGGTATACAAAAAGTTTATAAGGGGTACTATTAGATTTATAGACAGGATATGACTGTTCTATGGGTATAGAAATTTTGTGCATTGATAAATGAAAACAAAAGAGTTACGACCATTGCATGCAAAAGCGTATTACCTCAGCAGTGGAATATCCCTGTGCCGCTGCTCTTGCCCATAGCGCTAAAGCTCTGACTAGCCCTTCCTCCTCGGATAAGATCGTCGTTTCGCCTTTATCCAAGATAAAAGCTGCGTTACTTTGAGCAACTTCGTAACCCATTTCGGCGAGCAGAGCATAGTTCACAAATGCTTCATTCACTCTGCCCTCTCTGTAATCTGCATGTGCTATCATTAACTGGTCACTCCATTTTCCTCTTTCAGCAACGTTTTTCAACAGATCTACCGCGGTAGGACAACTTCTCATCATTCCTGCGCCGGTGGCATGCATTTGGGCAAGGTTGTAAAATGCTAGGACATGACCTGATTGACTGGCCAAATTAAAGTACTTATTTGCCATTTTGTAGTCCCTCGTGACTCCAGTCCCACCTAAACAATGGATAAAGAGTGTACAGGAATTTTTTGGCACTAAATAACTGACCAATATACTCATATCAATATATTCTTTCAGTAATAGTAATTGCTGTGCAATAAATTTATGATTATAATCATTTTTTATAAAAAACCACATGTACAAAACTATTTTTCTTTGGATGGAGCTGTCTAATTTATATATAAGAGGCATAGATCTATTCAAACTTACTAAAATACATATTGCCCAACTGCAGCTGGCCATCCACCCATCCCTGTTCTGCTGCTTGGCTGAAATATTGCAAAGCCTTTGCCGTGTCTCGTTCAACTCCTCTGCCATACAAATACATTAAACCCAAACCACTTTGTCCGACAGGATTACCAAGTTCAGCGGCTTTCTTAAAGTACTTGTAAGCTGTTTCATTATCTTGTTTCACAATATCGCTGCCTTCCAAATAAATCTAAAGTTACACATCATGGACAGAATGATTAATCAACATTATAAAGAATGTTGTTCTCTTGGTATTGAACATTACCTGATGTAATGCGTTTAAAGAGTTAAATTTATAGTAATTTATATTATCTACCTTTCCCAAGAAAGCCATGGCAACCGCATTGCCAGCATCGGCAGCATGTTGAAAGTATTGCAAAGCTCTTTCATGATCTAAGGGCACACCTCTGCCACCTTGATAGTGCAATTGACCAAGCCCTACTTGGGCTTGTGTGTCACCTTTTTTTGCCAATAGCTGATAATATTCTATTAGGTCTTGATCAAATATACCAGAAGTATATCCTGGATTTTCGTGCTCATCTAAAAGCCTAACTCGCTGAACTACAGGGCCACCACTTAACGATACTTCTGCTGCAACTTTATTGGCCACTTTACGATAAAAGTCCAAAGCTTTCTCACAAGATGCTGGCGTCGTTACACCAGCAGAATGACGATATCCTAATGCCATTTGTGCGCGCGTATCTCCACCCAAAGCTGCTACAGTGTAATGAAGTAAAGCTTTTCCTTGAGAGGCATTAACTCCGCCAAGTCCAGTTGCATATAGAAATCCCATTCCCTGTAATTTAATACATTTTAATTCTGCATGATCGCTGATGCGCATGATTGCTGCTCATTCATGGTGCGATAGATATTTTCTGCTTAGACACTTTAATACAAGTCAAAGATGACATACCATGTGAGCAGATGGCAAACCAGTCTCAACCAATTCTTTAAATGTTTGATATGCAGTAGGAATATCTTGACTAGATGATCGAGAAGATGTGGATCCAATTTGAGTACCTAGCAACTGAGCCCATGCCAACATGGACCTTGCTTCTCTGTGGCCCAAAACCGCAGCCGACGTTAACAATTCATAAGCCTCTGCTTTGTTTGAACGTGTTGCATTTAAAATGCTCTGGGCATTCTTAAATATCTGCTCAGCTGCAACATACATTTCAACAGTGAAAATACTCATCTTCAATTCTAACAACATAAATTTATATCCTTCAGAACTTTTGCTAACCCTCTTGTTGCTTTGGCGTCAGCACTTCTTGAACTTCTTCATCAAGCATTTCGTGCTGATCATCTTGCCCCCAAGATTCCAAATCCTCCTCCTCCATGGGACGGGAATTTGTATTCAAATAATCTACCTCCTTCGTATGAGTCATCGTGGTCTTCAACCAGGCATTCATTGCAGCGTTAACCGCGCTTTCCTCTATGTTGGTCTCCGCGTTACTCTCAGCCTTTTCTTTCCTTTGCTTTATGATTTTCTCATTTAAGTATCGGTCGGACGTAGGTACTAGTTTTAGTATAGTGTCTCTCAACACCTTCAGCTCATGAAGTTTGTCGAATGCAGTTTCGAAATCCTCCCCCTCGTCCTCCGTTTCTTCGTTTGAATTTGATTTCTGGGTGATGTCACCGCGGTTCTTAAGACCGTTCTCCAATTCCGCGGTAGTAAGGATAACCAACGCGAGGGACAACAGTATAATAGCTTGGTTAGACTTCATATTTTGAAGACTTCACATGTACAGCCACATTACAAGTCGGGCAGTTTTAGTATCCTCATTGCAAAAGCGAAAGCTCGTGGTGGCTCAATTAATTACGGCCAACGTGTACGTGGACATTTCTGAAGGCTGTCGTTCCAACGGCCAATTACGTCATTAGGACACGTCAATACACATCTTTTTTCCACAACGTTGGGTGGTGCATTAACTGGATATTCCTTGGATTAATTTGCGGCCGGTGCTGCTTTTGTACCACGATAAAATCGCCGCACTGGCGATTCTGTAAGGAGTACGTAATCACGTACGTGTCTTCAAAGGTATCAACGGCCGACGAGAATGCGCCCGCCGAATCAGCTGTTTAAGTTAGGACACCGCTTTACTGTGTACACAACACACCTGCCGGGATACGTGTCACGAACGATACCGAGGCAAGGTTTATTTTACGTTACGAGAATTTTACTACCGCTACGTGCCAGCGTGTAAACGCCACAGGTTAACATACACGAATTTCGTAATCGAAACGTCGTAGAACAAATACGCTGATTTTCAGTGTGTGCAGCATTGAAAACTCTAAATCGATTTTTAACACAGGCTCGCGCCACGAACTTCCCAATTTCTTCGCCCCTGTTCCCCAACCTCAACAAACTTAATGATAGTCGATGCAAAGTATCTTGGAGTTTGGCGTTGTTCACCAATAGGGTATAGTAACGTAACTAATGCATTTGTCGTACGCAATCTCTCCTTTATGCCTGATAAGAACATGGAATTATTTACGGCGATTTATCGATAAGAATTATTTTATTCGTCGGTTAGGCGCGTGAAAGCGTCTAGGGAATTTCTGCGCCAAAATTTCTACCTGTCAAATACTGTGCTTCGTATGTACCCACTCGTAACTGGGTACTTGGAGATTAAAAAACTTGTTTACTAATCATTAATTTCTTACAGATAGTGAATAAGAATGAGTGACGATGATCGAGATATTGATATCGAGAGCGACGTAAGTTACTCGTTTATTAACGGTAATGCTGTGTAACCATAATTACGGCGGTGTACTTTTTTTTAGGAGGGCGATGATTCTGACTCTAGGCAGAGACATTCCAACAATACACAGTACTATTCTCAGGTACGATTGCAATATTTTAATTAACATACATATTGCGATTCACGATTTTACATCTTGCTGAGCATTCCGCAATACGATCCGTAAAGAACAAATAAAAAAAAAGAACTACGTAGATCATACAACGGTAACGGTACCTAATCGAGGAGGTTATCTTCCTTGGATGCGTCCAATGAAAATATCTAACCCATAAAGGTTTACTGTATTCTACAAACTGTCATAAATTTACGACTATTAAAGACATTGACAATGCCATCATTGACATTTAATATAGATAACATTATTCCTTGTTCTGCACTGTTTACATTTGTTAACGGAGAGGCGATTATTCTATATTCATTGTCATCTACATACATATTTCAATGTTTGTAAATATAAACTACATGGCAGAGATTATGCAAGGGTTGTTATATTCTTTATATGTTTTCATATCTTTATACAGGCTGAAAAACGTGCACACCATAATGCTTTAGAACGCAAGCGTAGAGATCATATCAAGGATAGCTTTTCAAGCCTCCGAGATTCTGTACCTGCTTTACAAGGTGAGAAGGTTGCAAGTAGAGCACAGATTCTCAAAAAAGCTGCTGAGTATATTCAGTTTATGCGACGTAAAAATTCCTCTCATCAGCAAGACATCGATGACTTGAGACGGCAGAATAGTCTCTTGGAATCACAAAGTAAGGGCATGATTTTTCCTATGTAGGATACAGTACCAAAAGCTTTTGGTTCTCATCGTCTACTTTCTTTAAGTACGAACGTTAGAGAAAGCTAAAATCACTGGTAATTTTGCCGCCGAGACCTGTGAAGTATCTAAATCAGACTCTGTAGGAATGGGCGGATACAATGACACAGAATCAGAATCCTCTGACAGTGAAACTGGAAGAGCGATTCGTCAGCCAAAAAAATTAAAAGTTGCCGGCTTGCATCACTGACGAGTAATTGACAATGTACCCCTAATTTAATCACCTTGAAACTTTATTTTGATATAACTTTCATCTTGTTGTAAGTAATATACATGTATTATGTAAACATACGTAAGGTAGGTACTTATTTAAATAAATAATTAAATTTGTTTGTAGTATATGTGTAATATAGTAAAACGAATTGTCCTATTGTTATTGAAGAGGAAATACTGAGCATTAAACATTGTTAGATTAATCAAGAAAGGTGTGATACATCACACAGACCAACAAAGATGTATAGGTACAAAATATACAAATCGTACATAAGTGACTTTGGAAAATAAAATTATGTATTACAAAACGTTTTGTGTACTATATATATATTGTGTTATGTGCAAAGATAGCATTTATATCAAAGTTTTATTACAAAACATATTTCCGATTTATTTATGACCTTTCTAGTCCCACTCCAATATCCCTTATTTTTATATGTAAGAAATAAAACAATAATAAAAATGGTAACTGCGTTATTATGCATTACGAAAATGACCAGAAATGCTTTAAACGAATAAAGACAAGTTACTTGCTTTAATGTTCTTATAAGAAGTAAACCTTATTTGGATACTATATCGACATTCGTAAATACAAGAAGAAAAGGAAAGAAAACACGAAAAAAAAAAAGTAAAATCTTTATATTAGAAAAGTTTGAAAATTGAAACAATTTCAACATCCAATTTATACAATAAAATAGTCGACATGAAGAACGACGACATTATCTATTTTTCTCAATAACAATTATAACTATGCACGTATAAAACTTTGTATACGAATCAAAGTTGCCGAGTGGTGAGCGAATTTTTTCTGGTAATGAAAAATTTTATTTTGGTTTAAACGATTGGATAGCAATTCGATGCAGCGGTACAACAGTCGCGCAGGTCTGCAACACCAAATGTTTTGCACTCGGTATCTATGACTACAGTTGAGAATATCGCATCCAATTATCAATCTTTCACCATCTCGAAACGTGGATTGATCGTTCTAAGCATTGTGTTGCTCGAAATTTCTTTATCAAAATGAATGACAAAGAAGACTGCGCTTGGGTCTTCGACTCCCTTATCGGCTTCCTACAAGGACCAATTTGGTCCGCACCACTGCTGACGTTTATCGAAGAAAAATCTCTGAGTAAGTCCTACCTCCTCATTATGCAATATTTCAAAATCAGCCGAACGTCTTTCGTTTTTCCAAAATTCCGTAAGACTACACTCAGCTGTGGATTTTGAACGACTTTAACTTTCGAGCCTGCGTAATCGGATAAATTTTGTATGGATAGTATTTTTAGGAATAATATTTGAAAACAGGTATGAAGATATTATCATTCTCTGTAATAAACATTGTTTAAAAAATTTTCAACAAGTTATTTATCGTCAACTTCGAGCTTAAGCGTATTAAAATACAGATATCCAGAAGGATCCAAACTTAAAAGAATAAATTTGGTATCTCGACCGTTTTAGTTTTTGAGGCGGATATCGAAGACAACGAAGAGTATCGCAAAACGTATCAAGAGTATAAAAATTTGGTTGATCTGCTGCTTCGGTGTTTTATGGAGGATATGGGAATTACTCCGGAGCAGTTTGAGCACGCTTGCACCGTCAATAAAAATACGAAAATTCCCATACAATTTCAACAGGTTTATATGCTTGATACAAGTACAAAAAGAAAAAGTTCTTCCCTCGCATCACCCCCAGTCATTTAAAATACCTTTTAGAATTTATTCGAGCAAATATGGGCGGCGAATGAGTACGAGATATTCAAAAGGATGATGATACAAAAGAATTTGGAGCTACAGCTACAGGCGTTGAACATGATCGAGCAGAAATATGGTCTCACTCCTGCTTCTTTGATGTACGAAACGGACGGATTGCAAGACGATGCATTAGTCATGGAGGAAATAATTCAGTACGTTTCGATTTATCGTCAGGAATAACTGTATCACCAGCGTTTATGATATTATTATTACTAAGATAACTGTACAGTAAGCGCTTAATATTAACATGGATACTACTCAAATCATTTAACGACAAGCACAGATATCATTCATATAATATTTATAACGATTTATTAACATCATTAAAATATACAGCTAGAGATTCATCCGCTATCAAAAGCAATGCTGTAAGTCTGCTACGAAACTGTCGAATGTAGATAACGGAATTATTAGATTATCTCAGATTTCTTAATCCAAGGATCGGTATGTTTAGTAACCACATTATGGAGGATGAACGTGTCGATGAAGGGCCAATATTAGAACCGGAAAGGACGCTCATGGAGGAGCACGAACGACTGACTGCTGAGTACAATATAGAGAGATCGTTACTGAACGAAGCTCTGAAGGGATCTACGGACACGTCGGAGGATACATCATCCGAACGAGAGTCTCCTCCTGCCCAAGAAGCTAGCGCAGTGCAAGGAACGTCGGGAGTGAAGGAAAAATCCAGGGAAGCGGTAGCGGCTGATTCAAAGTTCTCGCGGCAGCAAGAACGGGATGAACACGAAGTACAATTACATTCTACACGCATATCTTTGTTTGGATTTCATTTAATCCCTTAATGCAATCGACTCAATTTTCCTATCGAAAGTATTGAAAAGCCACGTTTTTCTTGTGTGAAATAAACTAACGCAAGGCGTATAAAAGATCGAAGAAAGTGTAATCGAAATCGTGCGCGCTAAATTGGAAACGCTTGAGAAACACGAGTTTCCTTAACACGCGGATGAGAGTTAGCTGAATCGTACCGATATTAAACAAATATTATAACAGGTTTGAGGAAGTCCAAGCTGTGCCTTGACCTGTGTACCTATCAACTGGAAACATTCGTCTTTCTTTAATAAGGCGCGCCTTTTTGTATAGCCTGCAAGGAATGTTTCGGCTTACAAGCAAACTTACTCTTTTCACTGTTCTATTACGTCTTCCGTCATTATTCACAGTTCAGATAGACTAATAAAAGATACCAATTCGCCAGGGATATCATATTGTTGTCGTTGTCAGTCATTGAGTCATGACTCGTTTTAAAGAGTAACAATAGAGCAACGTTGAACGATTTTCTCAACGTAATTTAAGTGAAAATTGTCTGGTCAAGCTCGACACAAGATTTTCGGCTATTTGCCAGTAGTGTTCAAAGACTGACGCGATCTTCAATACTCGTAGGTGAAGGAGGAGGATATAAAGCGAAGACAGGATTACCTGAAGGCTAGACGAGACAAGCTGGTGGCCCTTAAGAAGGAGGCGCGAAGTCAACGACTGGAAATGAATGCGACGCGACCGAGTTCGGCCAGGGCGGCCGCCGAGGCGGCGATAAGGGGCACCAAGGAGCTCGAAATGCAAGAACCTCCGGAACCGTCCATCCTCCAGGTGCGCAAAGCCCTCGCCGCCCGTCTGAAGGCCGAGGTTGTGTACAAACAAACCTAAACAACACATAAAAGAAAGCTTCTTCCGAACTTGTCAGAGGAGCCCCGTTTATTTTAAAGGATTTGCGCAAACTTGCAGATCTATATATAATAGGACGAGCGTAATCGTAATTACGACCGTGAATACTCAGCTTTTTATGGAAAAAAAAAATCTGTAAATAGTCGAAGCACGATTGCAAAAAGTCTTTCGTATTTTTAATTGTTTTAATAGTTCTTACGATAAATAAAATTTCCCGTGAGAGCATATAAGTGATATGAAAGACTAATCTTCGAATGTTTATCATAGGAATTGTGGAATAAATCTTTTCATTATCCGAATAAATTGAACTGCAAGAATTTAAAAAATATCAAACGTATTTTTTTTTTAATAATCAGCTGAATATTTGCCGTAACAATCATGGTTACGCTTTTTGGAAATATAGACTTATTATTTTGTCCATCTTTGTTATAATCCTCGAGAGTTATACTTTAGGATTTTCTCGTTAGCCTTTGCAAGAAACAGAGTAGAGGATTAAACGTACGTGAAAAGGAATGAAAGCTGGTCCTCTTGCAGCTATTCAAGTGGTATTTATGCAGTTCGAATTATAATTCCACAATAACCAAGTTCGCATTATAATCGAGGAATATTGGGCGAATATGCAACGCCTGTAAAAGAGTTGATAGGCGAAAAGTAGGCAAACGATAGTTTTCGTGCATTAATGTTAAAGTCTGAAAGTCGAAAAGATATTTGTGCTATTAGTACGAATTATAATGTATACATATAGAAATATATACGCAATACATTGTATTTAAATGAGCGTGTAAGGTATTAAGTAGGAGCGAATCGTACAATGCATAATTATGACGAAAGGAGGTCACAGAATATATAAGAAAATAGGTATGTTTTTACACAGTATTGCTGTGGGCATTATTGGTATAAATCACATTTTACAATAGAACTAAGAGAAATGGTTACATCCGTACTGATAAATATCTCGTCCAAGTAGACACCAAGGTAAGTTATAACTCCGCTCGTTAACCAATTCTTCTAATTTTAAGTTTTATTTAATTAAATATTCTTCGCACTTCTACAACACACTTCTATCTGTATAACACACATTTATCATTCTCACTGTTTCGCGGTCTGGTTATAAAGTACAAGACGCGGATTCATGGCAGAACGCAAGCAACTAGTACCCTATTTTTGAAATTATTCACAGGCGAAATGTCATTTCCGAAATGGCAGCAAATTCAATGCGTGAAATTTTCATGCAACTCGAGCATCGCAAATCCTTTAGATTCGATCACATTATTGCGGACATCCAGTGGCCTTGTATTCGTAATTAAAATAAAAAAATAAAGTATAATCTTTTCTTTGGTATCAGATTGCTTGCTTTGTGCTACAAATCCTGTGCTTAAAGTTCATCTTGTCTGCCTGGTCGATCGTTCATACCTCATTAAAATAAAATGCAAAATATTGTTTTCCACTTACAGTCCATTCACCTATTACCATGATACACACAGAATAGTTGTATGTTTCTTAATTCACAAATTCCACGAATAGCTTTTCATATAAAAAGGTGTCTTTTTCTGTGTATATGCATCAGAGAAAAAGCGTCTCGTTCTGTCGTATATATATAATTAAAACGCATTATGTTATTTAACATGTGGTATTGTACAATGTGTGCAAGTTTATCTGTAATTAATATTACATCGATGTGACGGCTGTAAAATTTATATATTACCGACCTGGGCACTGGTCTCACACAGAATGTTTTAGATTTTTTCATTTGAACCAAATGCCAAAAAGAACATCCTCAGCGGCAGCAGAACTCAGCATGTATTTACATTTTTCTCTAACGTGTTTTTCCCTAATACTTTACTACATGAGTACAATAATTACCATTTAATCGTGAAATTAGCGAAATAGTGTTTGTCAATTCGTATATTAGATTATACCATATTAAGCAGGTGTACAGAAGGAAATATAAGTAATAAAACGTGCGTTCTGATTAAATAACGCCATGGCTTACTGTGCTTTGAATACCCCTTCCTAAAAAGAAACATAGGAAAACTCTTTACGGATGAGTTTAACATAAATTATCAAAGCGTACGGTCGGGGATATACCTTGAAACTTTGGTACAATAAGGAGTATACCAAATTCTTCAAAATGCATAGTCCAAAGTGCTATGGGTTTTGTTCGACGATGGTAGCCATGAAAGTCAATGATAGTGAACAAGCCTAAAACACTCTGTACAAATATGTATTAAATTCAGTTTAAATAGCATGTGACCGCGTATTTACCCTAGTATCACTTAACATATTAATTCATTTTTTACTTACATTCTTTGCACCAAATGTAGCATACTAACTTTAATATTTGTTCCTTATTATCGAATAAATTGTGTATATATGTAAAACACATGGAGAACAACATTACTCGGTATCCTCTTAATTAACTAATTAATATTAGCCTTTGTTACAGTTTCTGTGGTCAGTCCAAGTTGCACGTTTTATGTACATATATCGCTCAGCTCCAGCGAATTTGCCTACTTTGATATTCACAG
The DNA here is from genome assembly GCA_038496175.1 of Ampulex compressa. NCBI lineage: Eukaryota > Metazoa > Arthropoda > Insecta > Hymenoptera > Ampulicidae > Ampulex > Ampulex compressa. The sequence continues at coordinate 110,490 of JBCFXI010000206.1, read as the reverse complement.
TTTACTCGTGTCATGACTGAATTAACTTCTAAATCTCTTTCAGTATCATAAGTTAATATATATGTATATGTGTACATGTATGCACGTATGCTGTTTTGAAATCTGAAGCATACATACTTACAGTTCTAAAGCAGTCTTGGAAACTCTTTTGGGTGATAGGTATCTTTGAAAAATCTGTACATTAGCTTATAATACTTTGTCGCAAAGTCAACTCAATCAACTGGGATAGATATTAATGTGATTAACGTAATGGTACCTAATAAAAAAATGATACCTGCAAAACAAACAATGTTAAGTTTCTACTACCAGCTTTATCGGTTGTACATCAGTAGTTTAAACAAGTAGACATCTTTTTCTGGAGCTGATCTACATTAATGAACGCTTTTTTTCATTTCTTTTTGATATGATATCTTAAAATCAAATACAATTTAGACAAGAATCCCCAAATTGGTAATGATAATCCTTTCTGTAGCCTGTGTTTGCAAATATTACGACGAGATGTAAAATAAGGAGTCGTGTTAAAGCAGTTGAAATAATATTTCACCGGTTATAATAGTGTGTATAAACAAATGTTAAGGAAGTTAACTTGTCGATAGATACATCCAATATTTTATACAAAGCACGTTTCAATGACTTCAGGCTCTACCTTGCCCATTTAATTACGAATAATTTATATCAATATGACCGTTATACCATATGTTCAAAATTGCAAGACACTTTTACATCATGCTTTTTACATCGAGGATTAATGTTGGGCATGAAGTGCAGACTGATAAATATACACAAATCAAATGTTTATTGTACAATTTCTACTACTTACATTGACAACCGAAAAGCTCGTTCAAAGTATTTTTAAAGGAAATTGAATTTGTAAAGTAATTGTGTATTCTCTGCTTAATTCACGAATGTGGTTGTTTTACAATCGTTACAAATATACATATATATACAAACTAAATACTACTTCTGTTGAATTGAATAGTTTCATAATGTCTGACCCCCTCCGAAAACAGGTCTCAATCGCCCATCACACGATAAGAAATTTATGGATGGCAAAATTAAACGCTTGGTTGTTTTTGTGCGGTACACATCATGTACTGTTACATGTGAGACTGTTCTTACATTGCAAAGTAAAATCCCGTTTTATAGAATCGTGTATGACGGTCCGGTTGCTGTTTAATCGTTACACGAATCTAAGCACACGCTTAGAACTCTGTATTTATAAGAACCACTAGGCCTGGCTAGAGTTTCTTAGTCTATTCACCAAATTATTTTTTTTTCCTAGTACACGGGGCGTTTCCAGACAAGTGGAATGGACTATGATTTTTTCTTAAAATTTTTTTACTCTTCTTAACACTTATGTGGCCATACCGCTATTACGGCCACAATTTTAGCATTGTTTGTATCGTTAAAGAAAGTTCTCTCTTTCTTTGATCTACTAATCCATTAGTTTGAATTACATTTATTCCATTTCTCAGACCCCTACACCCACCTGCTATCAGTACCGATTTTCTGTATACTGTACATAATCCAACACAAATAGCCATGTCAATATTCACCACGAGTTCTTTATAAAACACGCATCCTTGTGTCCTTTGTTAGTGAGAAGGGTTTCTTCTTCCTCTTATAAAAGGGTTGCATCGCACAAATCGTCCGAATGAGGTCCTTTGTGCACATAGGAGGGTTAGAAATGGCTGTAGTAATTAAAAATCACAAATGTCTTGTTCTCTTTCAGTTTGCCTACTATGACAATCGTTGTCGCTTTGGAGAGGGTGTTAATTCTGAATCCTCATCCTCTTCATCTGAGTCTCCTTCATAATCCACCAGTCCCTGGAAAGTTTTTAGTCTTTGATGTAAAGCGTAGCTTAAGAATGTATTATGGAGAATATTATTGATAAACTGCAAAATTTAAAAGACAGGTATGTCAACAGAAATAAATTGTACTTTTTTGAATAATGCAGTTCCCGTTTTCTCTACGGTGCCAATAGCCGAATTAGGATTTATGTCCGAAGTAATTGGAGATTCATTCGTCGTCGTTGTTGTGCTGTTGTTAATTTGCGGTTGCTGCGAGGTGATATTATTGTTAGCTGTATTATTGTTCAGCACGGACTGCTGTTGTTGCTGCTGCTGTTGATGACTTTTAGAATCTGCAAGAGCGGGATTAAGTGCTGAATTTGAAGATGACGATTGCTTTTTAGCAGAAGCAGGAGGCACTAGATCCGCGGCTGCTGCTGGTACCACTGCTTCACCCTCATCAAAATCTTCTTCCTCATTAAACCACATTTCTTCCTCCTCGTCTAGCTGCCGCTGGTCCCTTCTATATCGACTGTTTCTCAAAATTGACGGAACACTAAACAAGTACGTACACATTATTTAGCATATTTAGTAACCATTGATGTATGCTATGCACAGCAGCGTTAAAAATAAAATTTGTTCAAGAACTGATACCTTTCAAGAGTTGCTCTATCACGATCCTTCAGCTTGTCTTGATGCTGCTCATACCTTAATTTGAGTGCCTTAAATGTTTGTACATAATCAATTGCTTCCAATTCTTTTGAGAAATTCTCGACTACGTGCGAACATAATGATTTGATGTCCTCCTACAATACAAACAAAAAAGATAATAAATGCACACAATAAAACAATGTACTATAAGCTACCAATATATTAAGGTACATCACTAAATGCTTACCAATTTAATAAATTCAAACATTTCAAGAATGGCAGAATCCAGAAGGTTGTATCTACCATTATTCCTCACAAATGCATCAAATACAGGGGCAAACAAGTTTCCCTTAATTATGTATCTATTATAAAATTCATCCTTCAGAGCTATGATCTTTCTCATAAACCTTAAAGCGCATAATACTAAAAATGTATGCGTTGATTTCATTAACACCAATATTCTTCTGAGCAGATCTTTATTTAATATGCAATTTTTAATGTGGTATGTATGATGCTCTACACAAAACGATAGTAGTTCTAAGATCAATCCTAGAAGCTGTACTGTTCTATAATCTTCCCTCACTGGTCGTCCTCCGGTTGTGTTTGCTAAGAGGGGTGCTATCAACGTCCCGATACTATTTTTATAGAAATAATTCAAGAAATCAGTCTTTTCTGATTTATTAACGGAAGCCAGCATGTTCTCTGGGTCAAGCAACAAGCGCAGTACGCCGGCTAACTGCACAGCTCCGCCCAACTCTGGATCACTATCGCCGACGAGTTGAGCAACTATTACGTTTACTAACATTTGGTCCTGTTCTGTATTATTTATTTGTTGCAACGTATAATCTCGGACAACGCTCGGTGAATATTCTACAATGTATGTCAATATATCTATACTGGCTGTTTTTGTCTGCGCATCGTTTATCGCTAGAGTAATCTCTAAGGCGGGTAAAATGCCGAGTGCCGTTAAGGTTTTATAGAAGGCCTCCTTTCCTTGTGGTTGCAAATTTTGAGAAAAGTTGCAAAATTCTTTAAGGAAAAGAACTAAATCGCGTCTCTTGCTGTCCGATGTTGCTTCATCCGTCAACTGACGAAATAGTTCTGTAAGGAATTTCTCATCGTCTTGTATCAGGGTCACTATTTCAACCTTATTAAAAAATATAAAACTACTCAGTGTACTTAACATATTATCCTCAAATACACTTGGTGTTGGTAAAACTACATCTTGGATATATTGAACCCGGTACGTCTGATGAATTTTAGCTAAGAGCTCGGCATTTGTGATAGGAATTGCTTGTTTGAATCTGGCTAACTGACGCAGGTATTCTCTATGCTTTTTTGGCTGAGATAATGTTGGCTCATACTCCAAACATCCAACAACGTCAAAAATTGTATCGTCGCTAAACATAACCTCGAACAATGCATTCTTATTAAGTAAGAAAATATTTTTGAATATATCGTACAGATGGTGCAACCCCTCAATGTTGTCTAGATCTTCGCATGTATGAAATAGATTTAATAATTTCTTGATATAGCCCTCGGATTCTAATGCCACGGCTAGTTTCTCCTTTCTCATTGGAGATGATAAACAATTTCCTATGAGCTCATTAATATCTTCCAATCGACTGAGTTCACATGGTGGTAATTCTATGGGTGGTGCAGCATCTGACATATCATCAAATCGTTCATCTTCCGACTCTTCCACTATATCTTGTGTAATTTCAACAGATGGATCTTTGCCTTGAACTTGACATATCTTCTCCCAAATTTCATCACAGCCAGCCTTTTCTTGGAAACTTAAGGCTAAATCAAAATTATCCCCCTCCGACCATACTATGAGAGTATCCTGAAATTATGAACATGCAAAAAAATTTAGAGGTTGTTCCTCAACTGTCACAAAAAAAATATAAATTTGCTGAACATATTATGTAAGATAATAAGAAATTATATATTGCTCCCAAAAGAACAAATCATAGTTCATAATGCTTTCTTAAATCAAATAGATGTGGCTGCAAGATATTTATTATGTTAAATGCTTAGACATAGCGATCAAAGTTTATACACATATGTTTTAAATACTACTTTAATTTACTGTAGAATTTATAGATTATTAATTACCTGTTGCTTCTGATATGCCGTGTCAGGTTGTATTCTGCTTTCCAATAAGACAGAGCCGTCACTTTCAGCCCTGACTAAAAGTGATATTCCTTTTAGTCTATCTACATACGAGGAAGAAACATGGCCCGTACCGCGATCGTCCCATTGCCTGTCTGCATTCAGCGCATACAACTTTACTCTTCTGCGTGTATCCGTCATATTGAAAAACTAACTTGCACACACTGTTTTAAATTATCACCAACTACCTCGCATCCCTTTTACTTTTACCAAGTCCCTTTGACGTTCTAGGTATTTTTGTGGACCTTCCTCAACTCCTCAAAGGATCGACTGATATACGAAAATCTTCATATATTGGGCCTTTAATAGAATCTTTACAACCCATCAAGCTTCTTTATTAAAACATTGATAGCACAAATTAAGGAAAACTACGAAGTTCCACGTCTAAGGACACTGACTCATACATACAAGCGTCTTACTTCTCTTAATATCTTTAACGCGTTGCCGACATAACTCTCGGTTAATAAGCGCGCCATAGGTAATGTTCATACGTTTTTGGTAGAAATTGGTAATAACTTTTGGGGCCTTCTCCAGTCTATATTTATCTCTCTGCTTTTTGCACGGATTCAATGGTACCACTGCCGACGAATTTACGCAGCTTAGCCTCCTGTCACCGCTATTTCAGGGGTGATATTAAACGATACCAAAGCACCGTCACGTATACCTAATGTCTTGAAGTCCGGTTGACTGAATGAGATTGTTTACCGTGGTAGATGTTTATGCGCTCTTCGTTGCATAAGCCTGATTCTTGCGCCAAGGAAACCTCTCGGGACGCGCGGGAAAACTTCACGTCGTACACGTTTTCGCATTCACGTGTTACGTCGAACGAGAGAGAAGAATATCAATCGTGTGTTCTAGTTACACAGAAGGCCCACCTCGACGTCGTTAACGAGTGGAGCAAAATTTTGTACCAGGGAAGACGGCACTCTGCGTGCTCTCTCGCCGCTGTGTACGATTCCCGCGACAAGCGATACCCAATGTGTACTCAGTGCTTTCGCAATATGAATATTCATAAGCATGCGATTATCTTACGCGAATTCTTGTAGTACCGTAACTGCCGACCATTGCCGTTCCTTCGTTCTCTTTAAGCAATATCACTCTAAAATTGACATAGACACTGAGCAGCCACAACACTACATTCCGCCATGTTAGATCACAACAACGCGCCACGGGGTCCACCGCATGTACCGCAAGGATTATGGCGCGTAATATAATGCTTATTTTTCTTCGAGCCTCTATCGACGGTATTGTTTCTTCGAAATTCATCGGCTAGAGGCTGGAAATTGATCGTTTGATGAGTATTTCAGGTCAGTTATCTTGCCACACAACAGATCCTATTCCCTTTGCTTACCAATATCTGTTTCTTACCGTCAAACGGCCCCTTTTAAAGTTCGTTCCTCTGCCCAGTTGGGGAATATTAAATTATTCTAGGTGACTGTACATCTCAGACGGAATGCTTGTGAAAATTGCATATCTTCGTTACGCGTACAAAGCAGGGTATCTATACATTAAAAAGGAACTTGTTAGATCGAGTTTCCTGCCAGTACTTTCTCCCCGCGTAGAAAAACTCTTACACACTTATGTATCTTTCACCACACCGGGCAGTCGTATAAACAATGTGGCGTATCGTTCTTTTTTTTCCTCCTCACGTCGTAACAGGACTCATTTTTAATTGAAGAACACGAAGAAAATCTTGGCAATCGGACGATAAGGATACTATACACAAAGTGCGTATCTTTTTCGTGATCTGGGAATGGTTTGCAGAATCTAGGACCAATAGTGGACAATAATGTCGTGACAAAATTATTTTGAATGGGAAAAATAATGTTCGATTGCATTCGAAGGTCGATAGAGGATTAATTCCGAATAAAATTTCCGAAGAAGATGGCTTATCTTGTGGTATGCCAACGGCAATAGTGCGATATTCGACTTGATAAATTAGTTATTTTACTGCATATCTAATGCTAGCTTTTTAATATGCGGAAGGAATTTAATATATTTATCATAGTATTGCTACGGTTTCTTTATTTGGTCTGATTTGATTTCCGTATTTTACGAACGAGTTTGCGCGTTTCCAGGCGAGGAAAAAAGATGAGGTTATAATTATCTTTCAGCTGATCAATAAAAGTTGGTGAATGACAGCTGTTACTAGTTTGTTTTTTTTCGCGCCTTTGTCGCAATAACGATTGATTGCATCCTTGCTATTTTGCATTTCATGTTTAAAGTCAGAGTATCGTCGGTAATTTTATTTTGAAAGAGTACAAATATCTTGTTACGTCAGAATTTAATGTGTTATACCACATTTTTGTATGAAATAGGATCAACTTTACAAAGGTTAACCGTGTCGATGTTACGAAAAATTATTAATGTTGTAGCGATTGTTTAACGTGCCCTGTATGTACATTTTATCAGTAAATTTGCAATTATTCTGATAAATACTACAATTTGTCGTTTATTTTTGTTTTTTGTAATCCATACTTTATCCTATATATAAATATCATACCTCGGTATTAAATATATTTTTTGTTATTTTTCTATCACATAAACAGAATATTTTTTTTCATTTTACAGTTCTTTCTACTTAAAGAATATTTTTTCTTACTATGAAATCAATACAAATTAATAGAAATTTTTTAAAATAATTATTTTTTGTGGATATGTATTTACAAAAAATTGATATATAAATATTTGATATGTGGAACAAAAAAAGCAATATGGAATAAAAAGTCATAAAATATTTTTTACTTAAACAAATTAATTTGATGTAGCTGAAATATTAAATTTTAATTGAAAACATATATTTCCAGTGTTACCTTTATTTACATATCTCTCAAAAAATGTTGCTTCTGTTTGTAAATCCTTTCTGCTAAACTGTAATTTATGATAACACGCTTATATTACAAAAAATGAAGAATATAAGAATATTAATGTAAAATGATGTGTGATTAATTACATAATGTGGACAATTTAATTTTCATATTTTTCAATAATCCATGGAGAAATTATGGAAAGTTTTACCAATCTATTATTATACAGGTTGCAAAAACCTTCCATAAATTTATTTGAAACTATTGTTATGTATGTAAAAGTGAAAGTAGTGAAATAGATTAATATATTTTTTTATACATAATGATCTAAAACCATTTCTCTATAGTTGTAGATCACCAATATTCCCATCCTCACAAGTGAGAATATTAAATATATGCATCTCAAACATACTAGCTTGTAAACTTTGTATAACGATTGGATTGTGTAAAAAAATTTTTTTTTGGTATAATCACCTACATATCAAAATAATAGACTCGGAAATAATACAAAATAATGTTTTCTATGTAAACAACATAAAGTGCCACAATTTGGTGAATACAAAAAATACCTTGAAAAACGTTCAAAAACAACATTTTGACACAGTCTGATGTGTGTATGAACAAATTGAACTTCATTGTTTGTATAATACAGAAGCACTGATCAGACATGTAATCGGCGTATATTTGTATCCTAAGAGGTTATATGAAAAACATGTAATAGTGCTATTTCTATAAAATCATTTGTTTCATACGATCATGTTCATTCATTACGCGAATTTTGAATTAAAATTTCAAGCTCTTGCATGCAGTCATCATATATTCCCCAATCATCGGGTACAACTGTAATTGAAGACAGTCGTTTACCGGATTAGGCTATTATGTTTCAGAAATTGATCACATTTTATCGCCTTTCAATCTTCTGTAACTTGTGTCGAAAACTTCTGTAGTCTACGTCTTCGTAACATTTCTTGTTCGCTCAAAGTCTCTCTCTCAATCCTTGATGTCGTTTCCAACATAACTTCATTGGTGGTCGAATTTGAAACGGGTAACGTCTTATCACTAGATGTGCTTGCGACTGGAGTTTCGACTTCTGCGTCAACTTGACATTGCTCTGCACTGTCAGTCGGTTTTTCATTTTTAACGTTTGATGGACCTGGTTTTGCCATTGACTCAGTGTCTGGCGATGTGTTCACATTGCACGTTGGAGTTGGTATGGGAATGCTGTAAAATGAGATTCGCTTATGAATCATAACCAATACTAAAAAGGCATAGATTTGTACATCATAAAAAAATGCAATAAATATTTTTTCCTATATAAATTAATTACTAACTTTGTGGTGGCAGCAGCAGTCTGATATTGATTCATCATAGCGTTTGCAACATCTAGTAAAAGTTGTACCCTTTGTAAGGTTTGAATCCTTGCTTCAACAGCTTGTCGTAAGTCACCCTCCATTGCTCTTAGCTCTTCTTCAGTCAGTTCAGTTAAATTAGGTGGTGGAGTAGGAATGGGCGGTAATGGGACCATTGTTGGAAAAGGTGGTGGAAACAGTGGCACGCTTCCAGCTGCCAAATTTTGGAACGGTGGTAAGGGGACGTTTCCAGTGTTGCTTTGAGCCTGCTGTTGTTGCTGTTGCTGTGGTTGCAGCTGTTGCGCTTGCTGCTGTTGTTGTACCATACCCGGTACTTGAATTTCTGCCCAAAATGCGGGTAGCTGAAATGCCTGACCTGTGGTAAAAAGTTGTAAAAAATGACAAAAAAAAAAGACTATGGCATTACACCCTTTTCCCTATATACATTATGAAACATGTGCCTTTACCGAGTGGATTAACTGGTGCTTGTGGTGGCTGTGGTATCTGAGCACCTGCTTGCTGCTGATTTGGCTGTCTGGCCCCTGCGTTGTTTGTAGTCGGTCGTAATATATTCAATCGACAGGTGGGGCATGTTTGTTGGCGTTGAAACCAGGAGCGAAGGCAAGCGGTATGAAAGATATGATTGCACGGCAATTTCTTACTTGCCGCCACCATCTCCTCCCTGTGATGATAGCAAACATGCGAGTATAAATTTATAATGTGTACACAACAAACGCAACATATGCTTGTTAAAAATATTCACCGGCAGATTATGCACACGTTATCAGCAGCTGCTAATTCTTCAGTTGTAGCATCTGGATAGAGAGTATTCATATTTCTAATTGCTCTTCTAGACATGACAATGTCATGGAACGCTTTTTTGAAATCCCTCATTGTATAATACATAGGACGCAGAGCAAATAAAGGTAAAGTAAATAATTTGACCATCATTGTTACAAAAGCGATGTATAAAATGACCTATAATTATAAGTTATTATTAATGGACATTTGTTTAAATGTTGTTCACATCGATCAATAAAACTGGGATTTAAAAATGTTACCTTAAGTAATCCGATTATAAATTCTGTATACAACAGAAATACAGGTTTATTGTCCCATGGATTCTCATTCATTTGCAGATCAATGGTGTGCACCATGTATTTGACGCCGATATTGAATACGACAGTTAAAAGAATTGCGTACTCAAAACCAAACACAAGTTGTACGGAAGGTCCTTTTGCGGCTGTTGTGAGGTACGCATAATTGATCATTGTCCAATTGGTAGCAAAGAGGAGACATAATAAGGTGGTCATTCTCAGATGGAACAACCATGTTATTACCGGGCTTCTTTCCATCTATGTATAAAGGACATGACATATTAGACATATCCATGAGCTTATAATGACCACGCATAACTTACGTAATCAACACGATCTTCCGCCAACCAATGAAACGATTTCATAAATAAGAGAAGCGTAAACAATGCTATAAATTTTGGGCTGAATTCATCTCTGAAAACCGTAAATGCAAGACAAGTCTCTGTTACTGTGTACCATACTCTTTCCACTAAGTGCTGTAATAAACGATTAGCTTTATAGAACATCCGTAGAACATTACTATAGCAAACATAGAAAACGACGTGTGAAGAAGCTTTTTATATACCTCGAGTTCAGCAGCTCGTAAAGTGCCAAAGAATATCTTTCGCAGAAACGCATTTATCATAAACACAAGGATCAAGCCTTGCGTGTAGATCACCTAGAGGGTAAAAGCCACAAAGTGTGGATTATCGTACAGCTATCGCTATCACTCTGGTCCGCGAATCTAACGAGAAAATCGTGATAACTCACGGTCATACTGGGGTTCGACTTGGTTATGTGAACCACCGTCGGATAAAATTGTTTTCTCTGGTAATAGGCATTGCCTATCACGACGCACGTTAACGCAGTGCTTATCAGCATTATTCCTGCCTCCCTCATTTTTGCGCCTTCGTCTTCTCGTCGGTGGCTTTATTTCACGACCGAGAGATTCACTGACACTTGAATACCCAAAATTTACGTGTTTCGACAGCTGTAGGATCTTGGCCAGAATTAACAGGGCGCTGCAATCATAACGACGATACTAGAAACTACTATATATTTTGGTAACATTCGATATCCTAAGCAATTATATATTGTAAATATGCAGTTCTACGGAGCGATGACGTTTCAACTAGACCATAATATATTTTGGAACGATGCACGGTCAAGCTCCATGACTTGGAACAATATGATTTGCGCGGCATGTTCGGTAGCTTATTGAAAAGTGGCACGCGATATGCTTACACGCTCGATTGCCAATAAGGGACAGACGTTGCGATGCGATTGGTTAACTTTTGATTAATGCTAATCACGAACCACGTGGAGTACGAAGATTTAGGCTGCGTCAAAATCGTCCAATTGCATTTCCTATAATAGTTGAGTGTATGACGATGATAATAAATATATATGGTAGGTCTGTGCGCGCATAAGAAGCATATAAACTTTCTCACGATTATGCATATACGAAAATCTTGTTATTTACATTAATGTATGATAGTGCAATCACGACGAACATGATCTTATAAATAAATGGTTTATTCTCGTAATGTTGTAAGACGATCCAATACATTCACTGATGCTCCATAGTGCAAATTTCATACAAAGTTCCTTACACGTTAAAATCGTAAAAAAACAATATCGTATAAATTCAACTATTGGATTATAATATAAGATATATAAGAAATCTATCTAAATAGTAAGAGCACTTGTACCCAATATCCTTACCTTTGTGTCATATAATGATAAGTATTATTGATAGTAAATATTGATATAAGTCAATGTACATGTGTAAGCTAAAGAAAAGTTTTCTGTATTTTCAAGAGTTGCAGGTATATAAATCAATAAGGATGTTTTTATATGGAGAAGCAGCATGTTATGTACTTATATTGACAAAACGTTTCTGACTATACTTAGGTATTATCAATGAAAATGGATCAAAGGCTATCAATCAATGCAAATGCATGAGAAATCATTATAAATGACTAGTCATAAAAAATTATATTACAATATTTAGATTTTTTTTTTCAGAGAAATCTATCATTTATAATCTTGTTAGCCTTTCATTAATCTTTTTCATTGTCATTATATCACTTTATCCTAAATAAATCACTGATGTAATTAAATTAAAATCTCACAAAAATCGATTAGGTATATGTTATATCACATATATATCTTTCTAAATACAACGTTTAATGGTATATTACTTCAAAATTTTTTCAACAAAACTGGAAAAACAAGTGTATAATCTAAACAGGTGCATTTAATCTGAATAGGAATTTGACCGTGAATTGCATATTATAGGTTCTAAAATGCAATACATTCAATCTGATATTACCTATATGGCAGTGACTCTGTATTATCTTATTTCTAGTTGTCATATTGTATGAAAAAAATGTCATGGTCAATCTTAAAAAAAAGTGATAGTGAATTGCTTGGACAAATACATATTGCCGACAAACAAATCTGTGAAGAATTTATGCATGTCTACTAAGATTTCTAGTCTTCAAAATGCTCTTAGGACTTTGATGTCTAGGCGTTCCTAATTGTCCAACTGCTTTTAAGGGAGTTCTGCGGGTGTCTATTATAGATCTTCGTGCTAATGCCTTAGAGCTCTTGGGTGTTTTTGTCGACAGGGGTTTCTTAATATGTGGAGTTTTACAGCAAGCACTAGCATCGGCCTTGTAAACATTAACACTCTCATTTTGCAGAACGGTATTTACAGCAACTCGTCTCATCAATGGTGATAGTTTCGTAGCCTCATTTTCCTTTCTAAAAGTATGATTAGATTCAATGTTAATTACATTATCCTCCGAGGATGTGTGAAATATCTCAGAGTCCAGTATATTAGAGTCATGCGATATATGCTCCTGATGATCTGCTTTGATCTTTTGTTGGTGTATATCCAATGTCAGCATATCCAGTTTAAGATGTGATGGCGATGTTGGTGACAGTAGTTTAAAGGTTTTGTTTTTTACATTCTTGCTTGACTGCTTGCGAAAAGCATCAGATTTTTTAAGGGCTGGGTGTGCCAGTTCCCAATTTTGTTTGTTCACCTCCTTGATCTTTACGTTTCTTGCCGGTAATTGTTTCTTTGTGTCCTCGTATTCTTGTTTTTTGCATGTTATGCTATGCATAGTTGACTTTGTACTACATTCATCGAATAACTTAGCTTTAGCCAACACCATACCAGCATTTTGGGCCCTTAATTTTGCTATAGACGCTCTTCCAGTCTGAGGAAGTATAGTGTTTACTTGTGGAGTGGACTTAAAATATCGTTCTGCATCCTTCCAAGATCCTTGCATTTGTCTCCACTCTTCGAGTGCTGGATGCTCTTTAGTAGTACATACATTATTGGAGATTATATTTTGTTGGCTATTAGTCTTTTTCAGTTTCTCCACTTTTCTATCTAGGTACGACGAACCGTTTCCAAATTCACTGCCGTGAAACGACGATACTCTACGCACAGTTGACCGTGCTTGATTTTTCGAACTCTGTAGTTTCTTCTCACAATAATTTAAGTCATTGATGTTATCAGTGTATTGTATTGAGTTTGGAATCAAATTTGAATCTTGCTTATTTATAAAATGGGACTTAGTACTATTGTCCTCTTTCCAAACAGGGGTAGAATTTTCTTTGAGAGAGGATACCTCTTTTGAATAACTGGGTGCAAAAATTGGCCGTTCATTTAACAAAAAGCCATTATTCAATTGATGTTCAGGTTTGTTTTGATGTTGCATCTCCACACCTTGGGATATATGCCATGATGCTGTACGTCTGATGCGTTTACTGTAATATTGAAGATAATTCATGAATATATTTCTATTTTTCCTTATATCTGCTATAGTGAAACTTACACAGTATATTAATTTTTTATATGGCACTAATAAAAGAAGTAATATTTTTTATTTACCTAGTAACTTTCTCTTGAGATCTTCTCCTTAACGTTCCTATTTTTCGAGCACTAGGCGATCTTATTATTTTATGCTCACCCGATCTTCTAATTTTAAGTTCTTTTCCAAGTTTTCTTGCTAAATAATCAGTCGTCATTGTACTTTCAATGCTAGCCTCTTCCAAGGTTTTTTCATATGCACTTTGCACTTTATCTACAGAATGCATAGACAAGTTATTACTCTGTTCACTGTTTGTACACCTTAATTCCTGAGAAATGCGGGACTCAATTGCAGAAACTCTATTTTTTATCTCTTCGTATTCACTTTTAGGTATTCGTACGTATTCCTCTGATTGATCATTTTGTCTCGCTTTCATTCCTATGTGCGTTGTACATGTTTGAAAATTATTTAAATTTAACCTTTCCTTTGACTTAGCAATGTGTTCTTTGCTGAATTCATTTATAGCTTCCAATTCCTCTGTACTTGTACTTAATCTTGCATGGGACTTTTTAACATCAATATGTTCGTCCTTCAGTAACAAGACCTGCTCGCTACTGTCATCTGATAAGTTGATATTAGCATCGATAAATATATTATTATACTCCTTTTCAAGATCGAAGTTTGATGCTTTGTTATTTTTTGTAAGCAAGTGTAAATGTGATAGTTCATTACTGCATGTTCTCTGCTTTTTTTGCATGTCGAAGGAGTTATTTACAGAACTCCAACGTCGTTCTGTGCGTGTATCCGTACTGTTTGTATTTGAGTCTGAATCCGCATCCGCTGATTTCTGAAAATGTATAATACTTAGACACACATATAGGTATCTTCAAAATATACTTTTCAGGTTTAAGTATTTGTGTAAGAGTGCTATAACGTTTAAATAAAAATACATTTACTTGTTTGGTTTTTGGTACAAATCTATCTAAACTAAGTCTAAGCTTCTTTGATTTATCCAACTTGTCCCCCACCCTTCTGAAATAAAATAACATTTATGCTATTAATCTTATATATGATTGGGTTATATAGTATTATAACTTCTTTTTATAACTGTTATGTTTATTGAAGTTGCAGCAAAAAGTACTTATATTTCACTTACTTCTTTTTTGTGCTTCCTGGTTCGGAACGTTCGACTTTACGTTTTTTTGTAAGCTTAGTAGAAGAGGTATATGTTTTCTCAGAGCTTGAAGGAAGTTGTTGATTTTCAGGTGCATTAGAAAAGTCTGGAGATCCACCTTTTCCAACCATTTTTTTAAGGCCATTAAACATTCCTAGAGATAATGTTTTATAAAGTCATATGTTAAGTTGGAGGCTTAGTTATGATGGTTAGTAATAAATAAGATGCATAGTAATGATTGTTAGGAGTTATACGAACATGAATCAAAAATAAATGATCGTTAAAAGGTCCATAGACATACTTAGATTGAGGTTGGAGGCACTTAGGTGTGGCTTACGTGTAAGACTTCCACTGCGATGTTTCTTTTTTCTGGACTTTCCGTGCGACTGACTCTCAGACACGTCCAATTCATTTTCTGTGCTACCAAGTGTCTCAAGAGAAGCAGCGTCGGTTATGTGTTTTGGCAAAACACCAATATTTTCTGCATTCTCTATCAAAATCTGTAACATCTTCATCTCATGACATGGACTATAGCAGTTGTCCTTAAGACTTGCTAATGTAACACAGTGCTATTACCTTGACAATAAGTAAATGCATCTCTAGTCTACTTTGAACAGCCGACATGGTTGCAACTTGCAGTGGCATAAGATTTGGTCCAATAACTTTCGCTAAATTTTCAGTATTCATTTTGTTTTGCTTTTCAAACAGTGATACTTTCTTTAAAAATTCCATGAAAAATGCCAATGTATTAAGATGATGCGGTGGTAGCAGTAAACATGCCAGAAGCAATGCTCGTACACGATGACTTTTCAGCATCACGCAATGCAGGAATAAGTCGTGATATGCATAGGGTATCAATGGCTCTGGAAGGTTTCGGAAGAACGCCTTTAAGCAATTTGCAATGTCAATCGCGTTGTTCTTCTCTCCTAAAGAGCCACCTTTGTCCAACCTGGCCATTAGTTCTTTCTGTCTTAAGTGCGAGCCTGCCTTTCTGAACAAACCCTCTTGTGCAATATATTGTTCCAAAAATGTGGATGCTTGACTGACGAAGACTGGTACGTGAACAATACCACCGGAAGACAAGTTTACAACGTCCAATGGCTGGTAAGAAAGGGGTGTCTTAAAAACCTTTCTCGTTATATCCTTGATTCCCTCTGACCTTTCTGTTTTTAACACGCTCTTCTTAAAACGATATTTCACCCCAATATTCCTAAGATCGTGGACAACAATGTGATATATCGTTTCCTTGTGGAGAACGTCGTAAATCAACATTTTTGTACTCTAAAGTGTTCTCTGTCGCGATATACCGATAGTTATATCTCATAAATTATAAATAATCGCTATATCAATTTCATGTTAAACACATTATATTCAAACATTGTCATACGGGCTGAAATTGTTCCTGTAATTGACACACAGTGCTACCATCATCTCTGAGATTTTAAATTTGAGATTCAAACGTCATGGGATTTTATTCGAGTTCTAGAGTACTTGACTGGGGTAAATAAAATTGCATTCATGAAGGAATTATATACTAGAAAATTTATTTCTTAGTTTCAGCGCAAATGAGAGTTCTGAAGCTTTCGCACTATGCATAACCGGGTACTCTGTTTCGATTTGGTTTGGTTGGCAGTACTTGTAGCGTACAAAGATAAATTCAAACTGGACGCGGAGCTCTGCATGCGGGGGGGCCACATGTCGTCACATCAGAATCACACGAGAGGTAGAAGTACGGCAACCAATCCCGTGGATTCTTCCTAACGAAAGTAATTTAAAAATCAAGAAGATGTACAGTATCTGCGTTCATATCAATTTGCAATCCTTTATGGAGATATGACCTGCGATTAAAGGCACATACCACAGTTTTATTACGACCTAATATACTGGAATTACATTCTTCGATGCATTGAAAAGGGCAGGAATGAAGACGCACGTGGTGACACGAGTTGGGAAAAAGTGCCCTCCTCGTCAGCATAGAATACAACCTTCTACGAATAAGTAATAATTTTACGATACTATGGATAGCTTGTTAGAAATATAGGGTTGATTTTTCTTTCAATGAATAATGCTTGTGCAGTTCTCTTGATTAAAATTTTTAAATTGTGCTTGTTTAAAATACAAAAGTAACTCTTAAGAGCAGGCAGTATTTTTACAGTAGTACTAACACTTTGCTAAAAATGTATTATGGCATATTTCATAGAGCTGATGCTCCTTGGCTACCATCGCCGCTTAGTCTGGTACAAACTGCAGGAAATATAGTTGACAATGCCCCGATGCCAATATGTTGGATGTGGGATGTTGACGATGTGGTTAGATGGTTGTATAAGACCGTTAAATTGCCACAGTACAGAGTTAGTTATTGATATTGTATGTTATGTTTTATTCTGGTCTCTACAAAGTTTTTTTTAAAATAGGAATGTTTTGTTCGTAATTTTATTAATGGGAGGCAGTTATTGAGGATCCATGCTTCTATATGTCCAAGTATTGGGATTACAGATTTTGCTCACATTAAAGTTAGTACAAGGTTCTAATTATATTTAATACTGTGTATCTATAAAGTTTTTATTTTAAGATTATTTATACATGCATATAGCATATCACGCAAGAGATACGTAAGCTCTTTAAAGTGGAAAAAGATAAATATGGCAGAAGTGTGAGTCTTCCACCGCATTATCCTTGGACACATTATCTGATATATAAAATTCCAACTGGGCCAATAAGAGCTAATACATTGGCTACAGAACTCTTTAAGCTTATGGGTATTCTTGACAAAGTAAAGTCTTGTTCACTGGATCACTGGTGTATAATAGATCCAGAAAAAATCGATTTTTCCTTTAATCGTTTTGGTCGTGGAATAAATAAGAAATAAAACCAATAAAAACACTTAAATTTTTTTTTGTGCGTGTTATACATATACATACAAGCTTGATTCCTCATACTATTAATGCTATTTATTTGTCCCACTAATCATGATTTTGAAAGTTTAATCATATAATACTGTATAATAAAATAAATATGTACAATTATTTTAATATATACAATGTTATGTTGTATAAAATGTTTGTGTACCTTTAATAGTATCATTAATTTTTTTTCATTTTTATTTACATATTAAATTACTATTGTAAACCCATAATCGATGTAATTTATAAATAAAATAATTTTCTATATATAAAAATAGATTTGTGTGCTCAACGTGCTTTGAGGTATTAAAATGTATACCATGTTGAGGATTAGATATCACTCTCAATGCATTATTTATGTACAATATATAATTGATAGGACTTAGAAACGTTATTTGCTTAACTTTGGATGATTGTAATTATTGCACTACCGTTTAATTTTCTCAAGGTAGAGGAAATATGTTAGATATATGATTTGTCATTGCGAAAATAAATCATCCTCAGATTCCTCTTCTGTAAATTTTAAAAGACTAGTATGTTTCCTAGTGTCATGATTGAATACCGTACTCACTATTGCATTTGAAAAATCTTTGCTAGTTGAGGGCTTAGGACTACTGGGTTCGGCAATTGTTTCAACCACGGTTTTCTCAGACACTATTCTTTTTGTCTTACACATGGGTTTACCATTTCGTTTCAAACTTATTTTACGTTTTTCCAACTTAACGGGTATCTTAGGAATATCAATGATCTCCCTCTCATTTTCGGCTTCTGACTCTCCACTAGGATCAGTAGGAGCATCAAATATTGTAGTCTCTTTGATTTCTTTATTTTTTAGAGCCTCCTCCAATTCTCTGATTTTCTTCTTCTTCGAGTTTAAGACTAATAGAAACCTTTTGTACAGGTCCTTTTCCATCTCCAGTTTGAGTTTCACCATTCGTTCCATAGCAGTTGTACATCTTGTTTGATTTTCTTTTAGAGATTTGTTTTCTTCTTCTAATGTAAGCAATCTCTCTTGACTACTTTGGTAACAATTGAGTATGCGTCTCAAAGTTTCAGAGATAAACTCTATCTCCGAGACAGAGCTTAATGCTATTTTGCCAAGAGTCCAAATGTTCTTGCGTTTCCATTCAAATGCATCATTTTGTATAAAGAACTGTACATCTATGTCCTTTCCATAAAATGCTTTTTTTGCGTTTTGTAAATATTCATCTGCAGATATGCAATGCTCGTCTGAAAAGTATTGCACATCTTCGGTTGTTAACTGCAATAAGAAAATATTTTTTTATAAAAATTTAATTGATATATTATTTCTGTATTATTGGTAATAGAAAGTATATAAATGGTATATTAGTAATGCATTAGCAGAATAAGCAAACAAGGATTATATGCGAGAATAACAAATTGACATACCTCGCCCCTTAACGGTATTTCCCCTGGCCTTAAAAGCATTATTTTGAAATTTATATCAAGCCACTCTATATAAAGTGTATAAGACTCCTTGTTCACTTCATTTAGAATGTGATATACACTGACATTAATCATTCTGACTAAATTCAATCTTTTTTCAAACGGGTTGCTTTAATTTTGTTTTTAGTTCATCAATTCAATTTTACTCCTAACACAATTTTTGTGGTCATGCATATTTTTTTTAAAAAGTTTTAGCATTTAATTGTGTTACTTGGGTTATACTTCTGTTCCTTTGATCATCCATGTTTCAAGTAACATGTCACTTATCTCCACTTATCATTATCAGTTGCGCGTGAAGTATTTTGCTCCTCTTTGCAGTTGAAGTACCTTGGTACCCCTCTTTCTCAATTATTTTAATTAAATAGTATTCCAGCTGAATACATGCAGTATTAACTCCAAAACATATCGTTGGTATGGCTGGCTCCAAAAATTGTTGTTTGCAGTCCTATTATGCTGATGGACCTATGCGGGTATTGTCGTAACGTTACTTTACCTACACGAGTGCAGCAAAGTTGCATACTTTGCCTGCCGATGGTGCATACATCGAATTGAAGTCTTTTTGTATCGGTTTCCTTCATAGGATGCCGTGTTTTGCCGTATTTTATGCTTTCAGAGATTGACAAATACGTAAATAATATTATATTTATTTAGGTGAAACCCATTAATACTACATCGGGAAACATATGGGAAATGAGAGAAAAGTGATACGGATTTGGTGTTAGAGAATAACGTTTGGATAGACGAATAAAAGGCTGTCAATTATGATTGAGATAACAGCAAAGCTCATAAGAGGTCCTGTATACTTTTCAGGAGAAGTGGTCGAATGTTTAGTTACGTTTAGTAATCCTCCTAATCCTATACATCAGATATCTCAGAGTCACAGGTTGGTTATGATTATAGTAGATATAATAATAATCATAATGAAATTTTTAATCTAACAATTATCTCTAAAATGACGTTAAGCCTAAAATGAACGATTAATATTCTCTTTTTAGTGATATTTTTGAAAGTCTCGCTTGGGCCAGTGCGCAGGTGCATTGTCAATGTTCCACCAATGGTAAATTAGTTTATTCTGAAAAACTAAACACGACTGCTCGACTTGCTGCGATCAACGCAAGTAAGACGCAACATATCCATGGTAACAACGATGTTGGTAGTTGCTTCTTAATTTTGTGAATGTAAAATATCAATGCAGATGTCATAATTGATGATTTTAATTTTGTTTCTTAATGCGAAATGTACTTTTTGTATTGCTCTATAATTTATGATGTCTTTTTTTTTTACAACAAGCATTTTGCAGATACTACGTTTGTACCATGGCAGCAGGATAATGGCCATGCAGTGTTGAATACAAAGCCCAAGATTCTATTTTGCGATTTGAGGTTGTCTCCTGGTGAAAGTAAGACCTGTGAGTTTACGTTGGTTTTTCAAGTTTTAACTATATTTTGCTTTATATAAATATCCACTAAATAGCATTTATTAATTACTAGATATTTATCGGGAGACAATACCCAGCGATGCGCCACCGTCTTACAGAGGTCACGCCGTAAAGTATTCTTATAAAATCACAATCGGTACACAGAGAGTGAATACAGCCATCAAACTCCTTCGTGTTCCATTTAGAGTCCTCTCCTTGAGTGGTAAAGTAATCTGTCCGCAGCAAGAGTTATTACAAGCGTAGGGCGCAGTACTCTTTACGTGGTACGTTCTTTCAGAATTACCCGAGGTAACAGCGTGCAATGACAGTGTAGACCTAAGTCCGAACAATCCATTCATGGAAACCCAGCATCGTGAAACGCCGTTGGACGTGGCTCTACAGACCCTTCAGGTTGCTTCTTAATTTTCAATAATCGTGATTCAATAGTTAAAGAAAAATAAAGAAGAAAATCATATCCCTAGCAGATTGATAATATGTTTTTCAAATGATAATAGAATCTAACGGCTAGGCGTAGCCCCAATTTTTATAACATCACCAACGGACGCGGTCGAGTAGTGAGGTTCTGTCTCTTCAAGAACTCCTACAAACTCGGAGAAGATATAGTTGGCACGTTCGACTTCTCCAATGCCACCGTCTCCTGTGTTCAAGTCTATGTGGCCTTACAATCAGAGGAACACGTCTCTGAGGATTACAGGAGGGGAAAAGTGACAGCGCCTACATTGGTCAGTTACAACAAACATCACGAAATGTGCCTGGGTCTGAAGTATTCTCATTTGGTATTACCAATACCACTGCACGTCACACCGGATTTTACGACCGACCTGATGACGTTAAAGTGGAGGCTGCACTTTGAATTTGTCACGACGCCAAAGTTGGTGGAAATGCCGAACGAGAGCAGCGGAAGTTGGCACGGACCACTCATTTTGAACGTCGAGACCATGACCTGGGATCTGCCGCTTCACATACATCCCACGACCACGCCACCTAATACGGCACAGCAGACCAAATACAGTATTATCATATAGCAGATATCGAAGTACAACTTTCGAGACATAACGCTGGCGCAATGAATCCTCGATTACCCACGATCGTGGACGATCCGTGGAAGTTGGCATTCTCTGTACATAACTCGATGTATATCGTGTGAAACTTGTTAAGTGTTCAATGCAATATGTAAATCAATATGTTTTAACGACGGGTTTTTCAGGAAAAATTCGGTAGTAATGATAAGGAAAGGTGGAAATAATTATATACATGTGAGAAAGTAAGGATAGGCACTTATGTAAGAATATATTTCATAATATACTTGCTTAAACGTACAATATTATTTTCAGCTGGCTATACTACTTTCTTGCATTAAATTAAATCACGCTTGGCACCCTTTACAAACATACTAAATGGTAACCGTCATGCACGTACATCGACACTTTGTAGAATCATTAATACGTTATATTATTGATTTATCGTTTATATTACATTCATCATTTTTTTATTACATTCATTTATCTTTGGCACTCTCACGGTCTATCATCCGTCGATGCTCTTTGGCTGGCAAACGTTCGCAGATGGTTTTAAACCGACGAGTTTGTAGTCTACTAACAGGAGTAATGCACGGTCTCGAACTCGAATGCTTCCCAAAGGAGCTTCGGGAGTTTCTCCCCATTACGCCATCCTAGTCCCCAGAGTTATCCTGAATTTCCGAAGCGATACTTTAATTTCGAATAAGAAGCTTCCTATTTCTAGATTCCTTTCCGATTTTCAGTGACACTTGAAATAAGTTTGCCCGTTGACTTTCCTTCTCTTTTATCTTCATACGGACGGCATATTTTCCTCTGATTTCAGTGGCATGCGTTAACTGTTATCCTAGAATAATCTTAGTCTAATTTATTTATCTAATATTCACTACGCCAAAATAGTTATGCAACTATTGATACATCGATAAACTTTACTAAATTAATACGTAAATAAATAAACATCGCGCCGCATACAGTATGCCTTCCTTGATTACGAGTACATTCTACTAGAGTCATGAGAACTAAAAATGAGAAATAATGCAGAAAATCATGTTTCTGAAGATCAAGTAACATATATGAAACATTTTTAATTTTCGCTGGTTTCGTACGCCATCGAAAGATACACATTGGGATCTCGCTATTCATATATCATTCATTCCAGAAGGCTGTTCATTTTGCAATTTGCATAAATATTGTATTAATTCTCAATGAAAATATTCGAATTCCATGAAATCGGTACTAATTTCTAGCAAATGTACGAACGCAGAAGTAAATTTTCATGTTGGACAGTCGTCTATGAAATTTTCTATTTTCCGTATTCGAGTCGCGGATGCATTTACAAACTAACAATTAGAGGCTAGATCTTGGGTCTAATCGATTCCGATCTCTAACAGACTAGATGTATATCATTAAAAACAGACTCTCCCAAATGGATTTAAATCACCGCGCAGAAAGTTTCACGAATAAAACTGTTTTAATTGCCAGACCTATAATCCATTTGGTTGTCATTATCCTTACCCTTCTTCAAGGGTCCTCATTGTTTAACACTATTCCCACCAGCCATTTTCCACACAGATTTAAATGTACTCAATATATGCCTAAAGAAAAAGAGGTCAACAAAAAATGGTAAATAGATTAATTTATCGATCCGTACGCCGCGAGAAAATCACGAAAAATCTCAGAAGTGACCGCGCCTCAATAGTTCTACAATTTTTCAAAGAAATCACTGACCGGTCGCGGTAGGGATAGTGTTAAAGCAACACAAGGCGTCCCTTGTTTCTAGCGTTGAAGCAAATCGAAGTCCATCAGTCGCAGGATCCTCTCCGTGAGTGCAAGTCTTGTGGATCAGTGTCGCGTGTCGTAAGAAAACTGTCGGTCGTCAGGATCAGTCGACAGTCGCGGATGGAGGCTGGAGGGAAGGGTGGGCGGCGAGGGGGTGGCAAAGGGCGCGTGATAATCGTAGCGGTAGTAGGCGAATGACTCCCATCTGCCCGGATGTTGAACCTCGAAGGTCGTCGCGCCGGACGTGGCGCCGTAATAGCCGGTCCTGTCGGGCACGTTCGGCACGTAAGAATATTGGGGCTCCAGGAGACTCTGCAGATGCCTGATGTACGTTATCGCGTGCCTCAGCGACTCGATCTTCGAGAGCTTCTTCCCGGGTGGCTTGCAGATCGGCAGCTTCGATCGAAGGAGCTCGAAGGCGCGGTTCATGTCGCGCATCCTTGTCCTCTCGCGATCGCACGCAGACTTCTTGTAATCTGGAATTAAACCCGCGTTGAGACGTTGGCTTGGTGAGATATCGAAGAGTAGAGTAACTTTTTATCTATAAGAATGATTTATCTAGAAATATTTATCTACGTAAGTAAACTTCAATCTGGAGATTAGAGGGCAGTTTAACGGCTATTTTTTATCCTTTCTTTTCCTCCATACGGAATTCTTTTAATTTTTTTATTCTCCCATACGGAATGATCTTTCGAGTGGCTCCTAGTGGAATAAACATTTGAGATAAAACCACGGTGTGCGCCATGATATAGTAATGAAATCGCACGAATATCGCTTTTCTGTACGTGCCTGCGCACCTTCTAAAAAGAAGTCGAGGATCGTGTCGTTTTTGTTTTACGAACATCAAACGTACAGTGCCTCTAAGAGCGCCGCGATCGGGACAGAGCGGTGGGTATAAATTTTTAGTAGCCAGTTCCGACGGTCGAATGAAAATGTGTTGAGGAGCCTCGAAATACCTTTCGTACCTATCCCTTAAACGTTCCAACGTGAATATAAACGATGGATCTGAACTTACTCGATTGAGATTGATATGAAGGCAAGTCGCAAAGGTTAGCCGACCGACGTTTTATACCGAGCGATTTAAATTTTTTTTCTCCGCACGAAGCTCTTTCGTATCTCACATGGAATGGTATTCTTAAAATTAGCACAATTATACGCATAAAGTGTGGTTCTTCTCCCACCACCTTATTCCCATTTTCCCTTCGTCGTTGGATTGCATTAGCATTTTTCTTTTAAATCGTGGCTATAATTCTCATATTATGGAGGTAAAAACGCGAGTGTTTCTCGACTATGAATTAATTTAACTTTTAATGCAATAATGTGTTAGGCGTCTATATACATATGTTTTTTATTTTTAAATAAAAAATGTTGAGACTCACGTGAAAAGGATATATCATGATTTTACGTTAAGAGGTTTAACGCTAATGCGATGGTAAAATATTGGGAGCCATGTATGTTATTGTTTTATTGCTTTCTCGTTACTTCATTTTCCCAGAGTATTACGTATATTTGTAATGAATAATGTAGGAATCAGGCTCAACGATGCGCAGTATTTTCGACAGCCTTTGCCTCATGCGAGAAAAAGGATGACCACCTTATTTCTGATGCCAAGAACGTCTAATCGACAGGTAAAAACTCTCTTTACTAACGAAATCTCACGATACAGAAATTCTCCTGTAAGAGTCGCGGATCGCGCGAATATTTTCAATCGGCATAAATACCC
Organism: Ampulex compressa; assembly: GCA_038496175.1. Taxonomy (NCBI): domain Eukaryota; kingdom Metazoa; phylum Arthropoda; class Insecta; order Hymenoptera; family Ampulicidae; genus Ampulex; species Ampulex compressa. Next base: position 85,311 of record JBCFXI010000206.1, on the reverse strand, counting down.
GCACATTATACGTTACAATTATCTATTCATTAGATTACAGTATATATCATTCTCGATAACTGTAAATATACCGCAATCAGTTTCGACGTTTTATAGCAGAAAAATATAGTAGCAACTGCAGGAAAGAATCATCTTTCACCGCATTTCTTTCTCCCTTAACTCGTTGGGCCACGATGGGATTCAAAATGTCCGATATTTTCGATGCATGGTAAAACACACATGGACTTTTATAGACGCATCTCCAAAATATCGCAATAGCTGCATCCGCATAGTTTTATATTTAGTCTTACTCACTATTCGACTCCCACCCTATAAAAACAAATCGAATTAAATTCTTCTCATCTTTTTACGTTCTTATATTATGTAACGCCTTCGTTAATAAACTTTTCGTTTAATTTAAAGCGCAATCGAATCTCTGTGCAACATGGGTCCAAAAGAGCTACGGTGGTGTAGTGGATCTGATTTTCACGCGAAACATCCGGGTTCAGATCCCACCCTTCAACCTCTCGTTCTTCTATGCGATACATATACCGTAGCTCTGGCGATTCAAAACCCAGCTTAAGCAGTAGACAAACCTTAGCAGTCGGTGCCAAAAATGAATAAAAAAAAAAGAGAAAAAAAAACTGGATCTGATTTTCACGCAAAAAATCCGGGTTCAGATCCCATCTCTCAACCTCTCGTTCTTCCATGCGATACATATACCGTAGCTCTGGTGATTCAAAACCCAGCTTAAGCAGTAGACAAACCTTAGCAGTCGGTGCCAAACATGAATCAAAAAAAAAAAAGAGAAAAAAGAGAAAAAAAGCATCCTTCCACTTTATCCTCCAAAATCCCGCGCCCCAAAGAGTCAATCGAACGCGCATCTCCCTTATAAAATTAATCCAAAGGTCACTACCGATCCTCGCGACAACGTCGGTGCTGAACGACCCTTAAGGATCGGCGCCTGGACGAGGCAGCGCGGTAAAAAGGTGGACGTCAGGCAGAGCTCCGTGGAGATGGCTCTCGTGGTTTGCACCTCCGAGGGCCGGATCCCGAGGGATAAAACCTCGAAGAGCGTCCATCAGGAGATTCGTGTGGGCCAGGAATTCTACCTGCCGATCAGCTCGCCTTCGTCCTACCTTCTACCAGCGGCGGAGGACGTTATTATCGCGGAGGAGCGAATCGACGAGTGTCCGACGAGGAAAAGCGAGGAAAGAACAGGGGAAAGCAGGGAGGACAAGGGAATGGACTTCGTCGAGGCGAGACACGGGGATGAGCATGGGAGAAGGAGGAGGGAGGAGAAGAGGCATTCCAGCTGGTGGAAGGACAATCGGCTCGGACAGATCATCGTTTGTTTCTTCGCGAGGATCCTGGGGAGGCGGGAGGCAGCGAGGAAGTTCGATGCGAATGTAGATCGAGGAATCGACAAGGAAAACAGGGGGCGAAGGGACGACGACGGAATTGGCCGACCGACTAGGGCCCTTAAACTGTATACTGCTAACGAGACGTACGTTAATGAGAACTTCATTTTTATATCATGCCCTGGTTTTTTTTTCCTATCTCCTCGCTCTTCCTTGACTTTTGACATCGATGTGACAAAATTTGTCGAGCTTGGGACTTTCTACTTGACCTTGAGCGTTTGAAATATGCAGATAAAGTAGTTGGTTTGTTATATATTTTATTTTAATTTTATTAATATTATATAGATTGCGTGTGTGTGTGTGTGTGTGTGTGTGTGTGTTTGTTTGTATGTATGTATGTATGTATGTGTCGTAGGGATTTTAATACTTTGTACAAGACGAGTACATGGAATATCAAGTATGCAATTTTTATTGCTGTTCTAATTTTGAATGATGCCGCGTCGAAGAGTTAGGTGCAAGTTCGATTATCTTTGGATACTTTTTCGCTGATTATTATCGAGTTTAGTGCGATCGATGCAGGTAGTCCTCTCGTTTGGAGAAAACTTCGAATGTTTTCCCTTTTTACGCAGGAGTCGAGGAGCGTGCAGAGCGGATGCGTCGCGCCAGGAAATGGCTTCGATGCTCGTTAGGCAAATCCAAAGAACTCGCGATAAAAATCTACGTATTACACTGTTGGAGCAAGAACTGCATGCTCGTTTGCCAGGAGAGAGTCCTGCTTATGGAAAAGTCTTCGACGAAACACTAACGACCAGACAATTGAGCAGCCCTCTTTGTTAATTGGACGATTCGCAAGTTACGCATGTCTTTATTCTATACATTTGGAATTATTTTTATTTTTTACTGCTATTATATATCACTGAATTTGATATCGTTAAACTTTTCTTTGGTTGATTATATCGACTGACTTTTTTGAAAGTTCAGCATTGTCTTAAGATTAAAATTGTAAGAAATTTGTACAACTATACTTGTGAAAATATCTATTTCGTTTGTTTGATGGAATTAATAGTATCTTTGAAATTATTCTATAAAAGTATTAGATTGGTCCGTAAGTCCAAGCGTTTTGTTTTCAATTGAAAATCTTGCGTGAAAAATGAAATGTTTGGCAATGCGTTTTACGTTGTTCGATAGAGAATTAAGTGTGCTGCAAAATTAACATAAAAGATTTTGTTACACGATACATTTGAAAAATAGCCTAGAGAGTGTACTTCGACTTCGCGAAAGGCAGAGATCAATCTAGAAGTTTTAGAGAATACACAAATAGAAATCTGAGGTAAAATAGCCAAGATTCGTCGCGCTTTTGAAAGAGCACCCGCAAAGCATTTCTCAACGCAATATTTCCACCCGCTGTGGCTACACAGTAGCTCGAATATATTTTCAATTATATCACTAAGATTAGTTTTAATCGTGGATATGATCTCACCAGGTGACGTGCAATTTGATATTGGCGCACCTTTCTCAGTCTGCGACGGTTCTCGCTGCACCGATTTGATGTTGGTCTCATGTAGGATTTCCAGGTGCGGATGAGAACCAATTATTTCCGGCTCCGGTACTCTTATTACGAGCACTCCGTCAGAATTTTGCTGACGATCTTCGAAATTTGCATCCTGCCATCGCCTGCGCAGAGATTGCCTGCGTGCGCCGCTCGAATCCTCTGTGAAAATTTGTTCTTGGGAATATGTTATCCAACAAGTTTCGTGAACGAGACCGGGAGGCATTGCGCGCGGATGGAAATTTGGCGGTTTGTCTTCGCCCGACGATTTTCGATTCGAATGTAAACTCAAAGTTCCCTTCTGCTAGGCATTCGCATCTTTCGCATTTCGATCCTTGCTCGAATATCACGATCGAGCAGTTTTACAGGATTTTCAAATTAAATCCACTCTTCTGCAAATTAAGTACTTTTACGTGTATATTATATTAAAAAAAAATAATGTTAATTACACAGTAAGGAATCAAAAATTTTACTGTTATATGTAATTATTTATATGTAATTGTACGAATTATAATAAAATATTTTATTTTTTACTATGTAATTAATATTATCCGATGTATTTTAAATATAATATATATGTAAAAGTACTTGATTTGCAAAAGCGTGAATTTCATCTGCAAAAGGGCGAATTTAATCTGAAAAACCTGTACCAGCGGAAAGAATTATTACGGCTAGTAATTACGAGGTACAAATTTTAATTCGCAGAGGAAGTTCGATAATTCTTTCCAACACGATCCCGTCCGTTTCATTGATGGTATTTCAAGTATTCTTCGAGGAATACGATTATCGGAACACTCGGCGCCAAGGAAATAGCACGGAGAGTCGTATGCCGATGGAAGATAATGGAACTTAAGTGATTTAGTACCCGCCAGTCGTATTAGGTAGATCGGAAAATATCATTATTTTTACATCAAACTTTATCGTGCCGTAATCCTCGACCGCGGCAAGTTTTACTTATCGACGCAGTAAAGGCAGCTTTATTTCTTTCGGTCGATCGCTTTTTCGTTTTCCCAATCAGCCATTTTTCTACCGCGACCATCGTTCGTTCCGCTATCCAATTTATTTGCTACATTGTCGTATCGTGTACAACCGCGAAATTCGCGGTGACCGCGGTCGTGTTAACGAAAAGCTAAATTATGGCTTTTTCAACTTTTGCGAGCGAAAGATGTATATCATTTGTAATTTTTGTATCGAAGAATTTATGGCCAATTTCCTCAATAAAGTTTGACATAAAAGACTTACGGCACCTTTTGACTCCATCGGGGCAGCTCTGTGCGCGACGGAATATTTTTGAGCGAAATTATTCTCCACCGTACCTGTCGCAGTTCGAGCTAATTGATCCTGCAGATGTTGCTCCACGGTTGGCAAACTGTTGGACGAATTCGTCTCTTGCTGCGCAATTTCTTGTTGCTGCTGCTGCTGCTGCTGCTGTTTCGAGTTCTCGTCCAAGTCTAGGAGCACCGGCGAACGAGCGTATTCTTCGTCGTTGCTCTCATTTTCAGACTGAAAAACGGGGGAACACTTTTCGTGTTAAGAGGCAAAAAACCATCTAAAAAAAAAACGAACCTTTGCGATATTCGTATTCCTTTGATACGAACGATTTTTTTAGAATCATACGTTTTCAAGCTCAAAGAGAGTCGTTATTAAAATTTCAACCCTTTAACAGCATCGCGAGCAATGACGTAGGCAAATGTATTAAAAAGCAAACAAAACTATATTAAACAACAATAATACTAGAGTCGTAGCGGAGGATACGCGAGTGTCATTATAAACCTTATCCAACTAATCAACGCACCACGACCCAACTCACCGCTTCAATCAACATCTTAAAAGACTCTCCAAAAAGCACCGAATCCATAAAAGCGCCGTTGCCATTCCACGGCCATATTTTCGATTACATCATACGTCCACAAATCGTCCGGGGGCCCTTTACGATCCCACAAATCATCGTGAAATGTAACATTCCCCCCAAAATGATATCCAGCGCGAAGGCTTAAAACCCCTACGATTAATTCTCGAGCCTAGCCAGGCCACGGTGGCTCGATTTCGAGTAAAACCGGCGGCGCAATTAACGACACGTCGAACGTACACGGTTTCGGGGCTCTTTCCGCCGATCCCACGTTTATTTCACGCCACGAAAAACCGTTAAACCGCGCTGCTTAATCCGGCCGATTTTTTTCTCCCCGCCTGGACGATCCACTTTGGCCGATCGAAACCATTTCGAGGGAATATTCGAGGGTCCCGACGGAGGGTCGACAGTATACCTCGTTCCTCGAGAGCGCGTTCGGATACTCCTCGGGATTTTGATCCATTCCGGAAGATCGCCGGGGTCCCTTCCTCGTGGCCAGCCCTCGGACTCTCGATGGAGAACGTCGTCGAAAAACTGCTGCCTCCGGAACTTTCCCCGTCGTGCTCTGCCAGGGTTCTGTCTCACGTGCGACTATCGGCCCCGTTTGTCCTCGGATAAGATGTGGATCGGCCACAGACAGTCGTTATTAATGTTAATTTTATCCGTTTATTAAGTATTCAGGTGTTCCGCCAGGGGATCTCAATTTCGAGGGAGAGACGAGCGACGTCGACGCTCCTCCGCAGGAAGGTGCGACGTTACTTACGGGCCCTTCCTTTGGAATCTTTTTTTCTCTGCCTCTTCAGAGATACGCGATTCGAAGCTTTTCATTAGTTTGATCAAGGATGAGACTGCTGGAAGCGATGGTTTGTAAGATCGTCTGATGCGACGCTTGAGATTGTATTTGGAATCGAAGGTGCGGGAGTGGAAAATCTCGAGCGGATCGTACGAGTATGGATGAGGTTATTGTATCGTGCTCGTCGTTTGGATGGCTGTATATAAATACAAGAAATTTCTTGATATCACGGGTGTGTAATTCGATTAAAGGTAATACAATATCTGTATATGATGTGTGTTCATCGGATTTGATACTCTGATTCTATGATCGAATGAATATTTACATCGATCCACTTCGTATATGTGTATTGTGTATGAATATTTAGGGGACTCTGATATAATTATGTGAGTGGAACGAATGACCTGTTTAATACTCTTTAATCGTTCTTAAACGCTTTGCAAATTGCAAAGTACAGAGTGATGGTTGCTGAATGATCGTAAAAAAAATGATCGAGTCGAGGGGCGAGTGGTGATTCGATGGCGGTCTACGTACCTGGTGCGCGGTATTAGCATAAGCATGAGAGCCTCTGGGATGATCGGGATAAAAATGGGAATACAAACATCGAAACATAATAGACGCCCAGCCGATGGAAATACTAATGAGGCGGAACCGTGGAAGTATAACGGATCGCGAAGAATAGCGCTCATTCCCGAAGATGCAGTGGAAATTCTGAGCTCGAGAAAAGTCGTTGGCGATGAGGCGAGTACGAAAATTTCAAGCGAGGGGGCCCAAGCACAAAACGAGGCGATCTTGCATCGATGATCTTTCACGGTAAAGGCGCTTGTAAAACAATTATCTCTACAATTCATCTGAATCCCCATTGCGTTCTTTACAATAATTCGATCACTATCTTTTCCTATAAATTAATATCCAAACGAGTGTACGATTAATTTTTTGGTTGGAAACATTTTTACATTCCTCCTGTCAAACATAAATAATATAAACATTGGGAATACATTATTTTCTTCTCGAACTTTAAAACGAAGCTTGGCTTGAAACTTGATAATCCAGAAGACACGACTTTTCCTTCGATTATCGTCACTTTCTTTATTGTCCTCTAAGTTTTGCATCTCTGCGAAGTTTGATATAATAAGTAATTATATATCTCGATTCCTAAACAAGTATTCTTAACGCTATAAGCACAAGGCATTCATTTTGCTTCAGTGGCTATAATACAAGTATTCGTCGTTCTATTCCATACTATTTGTTCAGCCACGTGTACATCAATTTTTCGATACGCCGTGTCGCGTTGGTATAAAAAAAAAATGCATGGGTTACAAAAGTTGTGAATTAGCCTATCAATTGCACGGCAACATTGCACGTTGCAATCGTACCCGTGTGTATCATAGAAACTTGTCTCTCGATCGTATCTTTCTCCTTCGGAAGCTCTACAGCCTCCGAAATGTGCACTTATGTAATTGGAATTATTTCCAGTTCTCATCGAAACATCACGGAACCGGCGTATCGCGAGATCCTGGATACCAAGGAGGACCTTGCGGACGTATCGTTCGAGTTTCCGCGGCGTGTATCTTGATCTGAAACTTATCATCATTTTAACGATTTTTTTATGGCCAATTCGTTGATAAACCGCGATGTCTCTGGTCGCTCAAAGGAATCCGTAGAACGTTAAGAAGTGTCATCGTTACCGTACGCAGGTGAGTAAGCGTCCTTCCGGCTGAAATACTTCATCAGTGCGTAGCGCAATTCGTAATTGAACGATAAGTAGATCCAGGGATTCACGCTGCTCGTGAGGCTGTTCAGGAGATCCAGAATCGTGAAGGTCGCACCTTTTGAAGGAATAACGTTGCTCTCAGTACCTTGCTTTGCACTTGCGTTTTCAACAGTTATTCATTGCATGTCGATAGAGATCATTTATCATTTAATTTAGGTTATCATCGAATAATATATATGACAACTCGATGAAGAATCGCGTCTTGTCGAGACGAAAAGTTTCTTTTACGTTAGGTTTTGCTTTATAATCGAAGATCGAAGAAAGATCAGTCATTTTACCGTCTCTTTCCTGCTTCTCAGTTACGGATTAAGGAAACTAGTAATTTTGTTAGTCTCCTGCCACTTTCATATTTAGTTTCATTAAGTATATCAGTTAAATGATTGGTGAATTAGTAAATTGGCCTCGTTAAGTCATTAATCGGTTCTTAGATACTCGCGGACTTGTTTTTCTCGGTAAAAAAAATTAATATAGAACTTTTTGCCGAAACTAGAACTCTATTTACGATAAGTAGAGCCTAATGGTTACATGTTTTTTTTTCAGTATGCGGATGTAATACCGTGATCGTGTACTTACTGGACAAAAAGGGCGAGGAAGCTGCCTGAGGATCCCACGTGGCCCAAAGTTCACAGGCGATGAAGGGTAAACTGGTGATGACGTACAGACTGATAACGGCTATCGTCTGCTTTACGGTCTTGATCATCGCCTTCGAGATAAACGGGCTTTGACTTCGTTGCAAGAAATTCACCCCCTTGCTGCCCTTTTTTACGTCCACCGCGTCGGACACTTTGTTGCTCCTCCATATACCGATGCATATGCCTGTGTAGGTGTACACGAGGACGACAAAGGGCAGCAGAAATATTGTTACGCTGTAGCTGTGACAGAAAAAAAAATAAAGCGAAAAATCAAACCCCGTTTCATAACCAATTTTGCGAGGTCTGCTTATTCTGCTGCAAAATTATATACCGTAAAACACACATCGACGGCTTTGAGCCATTTTATTCGCACGGAAATTGAGGGTTTCATTATTTAAACTTCCTTGCCACCCAATAACTGAAAACCCCACGATTAAACTTTCAATTGTGCACCTGCGAATGTTACAATTGAAAAGAGGAATATAGGATAGTTTGTATCAGCGAAATGTAACACGATTGGTTACGTTGTTCGTAAAATATTCCATTGTACATTGAAGAAAACTGAACTTTATTCAATCCCATGTGAATGGCGAAATATAGTGGAAGTAATATCAAGTTGCGCTCAAAATATTTGCCTGCAAGTTATTAAAACAATTTTTGTAAAGCAACTGATCGACACGGTGCCAATGGAAGGTTGTACAGTAATCATCTCGTCAAGCCGTTTTTAAAATTTCACTTGTAAAGCTATTTTCAACACTTTCTCCTGCGTCCTGTTGTTTTAAAATTAAAATCAAAATTACAAATTTTAAATAAAAAAAATGTAAAACGTCAAGTCGTTTTTAAAATTACACTTGTCAGGCTATTTTTAACGCGAGCTTCGTCGCCCAAGGTTGTTTTTAAAAAATTGATTATTTTTCCATACCAAGTGACGTACGCCCTCTGACCGTAGGGCAAGTCGAACGTTGCCCAACAATCCCAGACGCCAGGCCTGACTTCTTGGTACGAAAATATGAAGAGCTATAAGCGGAAGGACAGATAAACAGAGGGCATCGAATTATACAGAGAACGAGGGATAGAAAATGTCTATATCCTCTTTAACACTTTTCGTATTTGGTTAAAAATAAAAGCGTACCTGCGGTATGCACAGCACCACCGCGAGGACCCAGGAGATACACACCATGACCTTGGATCTTTTAGACGTGGTACGGCAGTAACTGAGAGGATGGCATATAGCGTGATACCTGTCGATCGCAGTCGCTGTCAGCACGTAGGAACTCAGATATGGGCCTAACGGTTGCAAAAACTTCACTACTTTGCACAGCAGCATCCCTCCCTGAAAGCTGTTGTTTCCCTCACCTTAATTACACGTTTTTCCATGATTTTGTTCATGGTTAACCGTACATCCTCACCGATTCGCGTTTATTCCAGAGGAAAAAACAGTCCGTTCAAAATATCAACGTTAAAACCGCGAACCGGTTTCGATGAATTTACGGCAAACATCACCGGTTATTTGGCGCAGATTTTTTATATCTCGATTAAACATCGGTTAAAAACAAATATCGAGGAGTAATATATTCGATATTCTAGCTTGACTCTGGAGCGACGAGCGTTCGTTTGTGGGGATGGTAAAAGATACAGATTTTAAAAACATTTCTTCCAATCACCCGAATTTTTTTTCAAATATAGTATATATCACAAGGTTTTAAGAAATATTTCAGTGTCTATATTCACAGAATAATTTCTCGGATCGTAAGTTAAATATAAAATCGCGAACCGAATCCCGCGAAATATAAACTTTCCATCTTCTCTCGATACATCAACAATCATACTATCTTTTACAATTTCCATTTAACAAACGCTCGAGTTTTATTTCAACGATCATCACATCCGCTGGACCAAGTTCGCCTTACCAAGACCCACTTCCTACTCATCAAGTACCTCGAAGTACGAAGTACATTCCAGTATCGATAAGTACTCGCCAAGCGCATAAACTCTCGATAATAATCCTCCGCACAATGCATGTCGTTAACCATTATAGGTTACCGATGTTACCAATAACCGGCCAGAGGGACTCACCGAAACGTGATGTCCCACGCGAGCTGGGGCAAGACGTTCAGCAAGCCAGTCAACAGATCAGCGATGCTCAGATGCATCACGAAGAAGTACATCCTGGTGAGCTTCCTCCTGGAATACTTCCTCCTGACGTAGAGACCAAAGAGCACCAGGCTGTTGCCAACGAGGGTGACGAAGAGGATGCTGGTCAGCAGGCCGATCTCCCATCTCGCGAGATATTCGTCCCGTGCGTCGACTTCGGTCGAGTTCAGTTCACCCGACATTCTCGTCCACGAAGAAGAGGTCGACCTTACGTGGAAATATTTCGCCCGAGCCGCTTATCTATGCGTATCGTTCGTTCGACAGGCCGACGCGAAATTCCGATCGTTGAATATTCATGCCGACTTCCGTTCACGGGCGCAGTAGTCGCGAGAGGTGCGACTAAAGTGAAACGATGGCCATTTCTCGGCTGACTTATCCCATCGAGAATGGAATCCTGGGGATTCTGTGGTCCGGCTACTCCTCGCTGGGTGTTCGCTGAAGGGGCTGGAAAGGGTGCGCCTCGTTTTTCTCCTGGAAAACGCGATCTCGGAGGAGAGGAAAGGACGAGAAGTCAGCCCTCCGAAGGTGTCGCCATTAATTGCTGGTTCTCAGGAATGTGCGCTGCACTTTCAGATCGCTCTCCCTCGCGGTGGGCTTTGATTTTGGATAACAGAAGAGCGTGGCCCGCCTGAAGCGCTTCGAATGTCTCCGCAACATTTTTCTGGAGTTCGAGTGGAAGTTTCATTGGCGTGTCTCGCGATTAACTCATCTTAATGGCGTTGAGTTGGTCACAGGGCACTGAGCTTTTTCTTCGTACGTTGGTTCCGAGAGGCGCGCACGTTTGCGAGGAGAAATGAAGAAAAGGGTCGTGGTGGAACACTGGGCGAAGTTAGAGCGTGAGAGAATAGTTCGGAGGGTGGTAGCCGCTTGCTCTAGTTTCTCTTTGACACCGCGTAACGCCTTCCATCGTGGATAGGGACGAGAAATTGGGATTATCTCGGTAAGTCGATGAATTAAAGATTCTCTTGAGAAGTTAAAGAAAACGCGTCGGTCTGCGCGATTGTGCCGCCAAGACTCGTCGAGAAGCTGTCGGTTTAAATTGTGGCCCCGTCATGCCAAGGCATGGGTAATCGACGCGATGATTTATCAATTTTCCACAGCGTGGCGCCTTGGATCACGGCGATCGATGCCAAAGTCGTTCATTTTGAAAACGTATCGTTTGGCAATAAGACCATCGGCCATTTTCTAAAAGTATTTGGATATACCACACATTATATATATATACATTCAAGAAATATATAAATATGTAGATATATTACAGAAAAAGGGGACAAAGGAGAAGTGTTAATAGCACAAAATAATGATGCAGACACAGCAATATAATTCTATAAACTTTAAAAAAGTCATGTCATAAAGTGGTGTGGCTTTTTTTTATAGAAATTACTGATTGCTCGTTTGATTGCTTATGGTATATTGTTAATATAAAGCAATATGGTATAAAAAAATTCTAAAGGTGATAAATAAAATTCGATTCCGATTATCTTCGATCGTCTGTTTATTTTTTTGAACTAGAAGCATAATTAACCGAGCCTGATATGAATGTCTTACCAATATTTTATACTGGTTCCTCTTTTGGTGTATTCATTTTCTACAAAATTCAATGTAACTTTGCTTATTTTTGTGCAATGAACCTCGTTTTTTGCCAAGGTGGGGATATTAGGAGTTCTCGGCATATAGATGATATTCATGGAATTATGACAAAGTGTCGGTTTTGGTAATGGTATTCCTTCGTTTTGCAACCTCACGTCATGAATAACCATAAGATTGTATCGATCATATCAAAGACTGTAACCGGTTTTTCTTCTGATTTACCTGTCTTGGCGTAGATCAACTTTGTTTCATCCGTTTATTTATGTTGCACGAAATTGCAATTAGCCCCGAACGATGCTAAGCTTCGTTGGTTAACTTTTTTATTTTGAGACTCAAGCAAAAGCTAGTGTTGTTTTGCATAATTACTACTTCTGTTTATTTTCTACTTTATTTCTGTATCCCGCGCAAATAGAAGGCAGCACTGTTTTTGGGCCCTTGTCGATTATTCCGGATTTATCTTTGCACAGTGTGCCAGTAGATATGATCGCTGACTTTAATAACAGCCGATCTCGACTCCTTCATTGACTCCCAACACACTTTTTAACCGAGCTATCAATACCACGTATTTTCTACATAACGTAACGTATTTGAGGATACGAAAAGTAATCGTACCTATTAATCATTGCTAGATTTCATTGCTTCATTTAAATCCTTGAAAGTTCTTTCAAAGAAACTTTAAGTCATCCAGTAGACGTGCATCGTTGTACACAATCAGTATTATATCACTAGTAGTTGCACACAATTCACGCAGTACACAATCAGCGTTGTTTATGTCGCATCACTTTTTCTGTCGCGATAAATCTCCCTGATTCGTCTGTGCAAAGAAAACTCAACTCATGTACACATCCCATAAGAACTTGTTATCCGCTCCGGGGATCTACGAAATCGCTTATTACGCAACACGAGGAAATTAATCGTACGACTTGTATTATTTGACAACACTGTGCTCTGCCACGGATTTGCACATAAACCAATGGGGTGTAATTTCCGATCGTATTTACATCTTAATGTTTCGATCTCCGGAATTGATTACTCTTGACTATTTTTGTTTATATAATCGACATTCACATGACTGGAGAGATACTCCACGGAGAAACATTACGATCGCTTATAAAACGTCTTACTTCGGTCGCGTGAATTATTAACGAGTATCGACTTCTCCAGATGTTTCAAGATAATTCGATATTTTTATCAATCATTTCCTCCATCATTCTTCATTTACTTCAACATAATTCTCTCAAAATTAATAAAAAACTACATGTATTAGAATTAAGGATAGACCTAAATGATTAATGTACCATTTAAAAAGCTTATCGACAATCTGGCTCGTACATTATGCAGAAAACTAAATAATTCAAAGTCACTTAACCGGCACTCATCGTTCCAAGTACTATTCCATCATTCTGGGCTGTTATTTAATACATTTGTTCTCAAAACCAATTAACCCTAACTTCAGCTTCCACGAGAAGAACGATCAAGTATCAATCAACCCACGAAATCCGTTCAAAATTCCACGTTGGTGGATCGCGAGGCGTTGATTTCCAAGAAGGAGGATCGCAATGACGTGTCTCGTATTTTCAAGGCTACGTCCCTCCGAGCGACGCCGTCTTAGCCGCAAAAAGCTGCAGTTTTTTGGCGTTATTATCCGCACCGCTCGTTAGCCATGTACATCTCGCTGCGACGATAATTACAGGCTCCGCACTGTCGGATCTTACGTGCCGGCGAGGACGGAACTGAATTACTTACGTCAATCCCCGTGTGATCACGAAGTTACAGCGGGTACGAGGATAACGACTATCCTCGCCTTGAGCGGCACGTGGGGAGGATCGAAGACCATACGCGAATTTGGGGAAGATCACGGCATGAGCCGTGCAGAGCATCGATCGCGACTGAGCCATCCCCGATGAGCAACGTGAGTATTGCACCCACCAAATAAACCCGTAATTTATGCCCGGCTCGTGAACCGGTTAATTAATTATTTTGACGCACAAATCGATCGCGACGATGTCGAGAGCGGCTGGGCAGAAAAGTCGGCTGAAAAACTGGCCCGTCCTGATCACGATGCTTGGACGTCGTCTTTGGATTTCGCACGCGATTGGTGAATATAGATGATCCAAGATTTTGGATGTCGCACGCGATTGGTGAATACGGATGATCCAAGTGTTTGGATTTCGCACGCGATTGGTAAATATGGATGATCCAAGCGTTTGGATTTCGCACGTGATTGGTAAATATGGATGATCGAAGTCTTTGGATTTTGCACGCGATTGGTAAATACACACGATCCAAGGCTTTGTACGCGAAAGCAACGGAGCTTTGATTTATTGGAAAATACGGAATGATCCAAAATCATCGTTTCGAAATTTATATGGACTTGTGGGTTAATTAAATCATTAATTTTAGTTATATACAGTACCGATTTCGGGAAAAATACATTAGTTACGATGATTTGCTGTGAGCAGTACTTTGTGTATATCCTGTAATTCAATGACTCATTCTGGCTATGATGTAAACGCGTGTGGGTATAAATTTACATGAACGTAATATCTTTCTCGTGAAGGTGTACAAGGAAAAATAATAAATGAAAGATATTGCTTATTATTCGCGTTTTCGTGCATTCAAGGCAAGCCCTCGAACATCTGTGAAGCAAATTTATGGTAATGATTTCATCGTTATTTCAAAGAGTATGCACTTAAAACAACTTTCAGCGTGTTTAATTTTTGAGCTACAGACGTTTCACATCGTTTGTTTAATCATTTGCACGTTATCGGACCTGTTGCATCGTTGTTATGTGTATTTATGAAGTACAATTGAGGGTCATCAATGTATTCTTATCGATTCACTATTATCATCAGGTAGAGCCGTAATATTGAGCATATTTTTTATTTGCTATCCAATGGACATTAGCGATCCTGTTATCTGGCTGATACGCGAAGTATTGGCAAACGTACTGAAAAAGTATTGAAAAAAAACACATTTGAAAGGTTCAAGAGTATGTCATTATTGCACGAGTCGTTCAAATTAAATTGCTAAATAATCGAATTAATGGGACGGCCTATAATCACGAGTCACTGCGCGTCAAGGAGTCAAACAAGTTATAAACTTACACATCGCATATACTTGAAATTGTATAACACGTGGGAAAGAAACTTTCTTGCCTTTGAATTACAGTAAAGTGTAAATGTGAACATTGACAGTAGTATTTATTCGCGCTTTGATTAATATTCTGGTAAGTGGTTCTCATAATTAACGCCCCTTAAAATTGCCCCTTGCATTAAACCGTTATCAGGCTTCGACAACTTCGATGATTTCTACAGATTTACAATCTATTTCATGTTTGAGGCGACTATGTATTTATATTAATTGATGTAAAATATGCAGAGTAAGAAAAGGAGGGCGTGGCAGAAATCGAATCCCGATGTTTTACCAATTAGCAGCTCTACGTTGAATCGATTTCCGCGTATCTATAATTAACAGAGCAATATACTTTTTACATTTGTCGGCGTACGTCAAGCTTCATATTAAAAAAAAAAAAAAAAACAAAAAATACACGGAAATATAGTTTCCTTTCGTCATATATTGTATAATCGTGGTTTCCTGCAATATGCCTCCTGCCTTAAACATATATACAAACATAATACATTTAGTTTCAAATTAAATGTGCCTTAAAGACTTACGTCACTTGTATAATACAACAATACAATGTACCGTATGAACTTGTATAATACAATGCAGCGCTGTTACAATTTAATACAGGCACCAACCGAAATGTGCCCTAAAAACTTATGTCACTTATGTAATACAACAATAGTTACGCACCCTTATAATTTATTACAAGCACCAATTTAAACGTGCCCGAAAAACTGATGTCACTTATATAATACAACAATAATTACGCACCCTTGTAATTTAATACAGGCACCAATTTAAACCTTCCTGAAAGACTTGATGTCACTTATATAATACAACAATAGTTATGCACGCTTGTAATTTAATACAGACACCATTGGTCTTCACATTGCAAATAACTGTGAAAGAATCCTGTTTCACGTCGAAGCGAGGGAACTCGAAGGAAAGGATTCTCCCTTCGCCTATCCGGTATCCGTGTGTGCAGTATTTGCATCGTTGGCTGCTTGGAATTTTCCCCCGCCGATCGGAACTGCCCTTTCGGTCCTCGTAAGTCACTTCATATCTCTGTGACATTAGTTCTTACCGCGGCCCCTCCCCGGAGTCTCCAACCCCCCTTCTTCTCGGGGCTTCTGCAATATCTTTACGTTTTCCCGGTTTCCACGGCGGCTTTTTCGCCGTCGTGGCAAGTAAAGGCGTTTATCATTGTCAGCCTCGTACCTCGGCGCCTCCCGGTTATTGCGGGTTATGAGCATCGTAGGAGGCGCGGCTCGATATAAAGGGAGAAAGTGATGACCTCGAAGCGCTGGAAAAGCTTCATAAAGTAAATTACTATGTGCCGTGCGTACATCTTATGAGGATTAAGGAGGCCCCGGGACAGCGGCCCTCTTTATTCCTCCGTCCCTTTCTTCCTCCCCCACCCTATAATCACGCTCCGCCCTCTTTTATTTTTTGCGGAATCGCCCTCGTGGATATACCGTGGTACTGCCCTTGGCAGGTTTGCTCTCTCGTGGAACGATACCGGCAGAGGATCGACCGCCGCGAATCCAGCCCCTTTCTCGACTTGCATGCGTCACGCACGTAAGGATCGTCGAGCGTCGAATGCCTGCAAAAATAATAGCGTTTTTTTTAATCTTTGTAGACAATGCTTAAAGTACGGATGATTATTGCACCGATAGAATATAATGCGTTGATCGAGATTTTCTTTTAAGGGAGTCTCTTGTAAAGTATCACGTGGGTATTGTGTATGTGTGTGTGTATGTTCTAATTAACACTTGGTTTTTTCGTTAATCTAGCGGGAGTTTGGCAAACTCAGGATAGATCGAAACGTACTTCGTTTTTCTCAATAAAAATTTCTTCATTTCACACTTAAATATGATTATAAATTTTCCCGGCGCCTACATAAATGTACTCTATGATCATTTTAACAAATAAAACGAGATTTTTACGAAATCACGAAAATATACGATTTTTATAGTTCTATTATATATTCTACCAAACACGTATTTTTACGTGATCCGCGCTCCAGCGACAGACACGTGAAAAACGCGAAAGTACGTTGCATACACTGTGTTAAGATATACCTGTGTATAATTTATGCGCAAAAGCCGCGATAAATCTTCCGCCGATTCGAAGCAAGTAATTGCAGAAGTTGGTCTGGCGGCTCTCGTCGAAAGCGATTTAGGGTTAAATTCGTATTCGGCAGGTCTGTTCGCGGTGCGCCCTTGGAAACTCGCGATTACTCGCAACCCGAGTACCGGAACTCGAGTTTTAATCAACGATTACGCGCCACGCGAGGTACGATTCACTTAGCCGGCATTATGGCTAATTTTATCCCAGTGGCGTGCAGAAAGAAAGGAGAGCAAGAAAGAAGATGCGCGGCCTCGCGGAGAAATACTCGGCTGGCCGAACAGCGAGGAACAACGCGGTAATTTCGCGCTTCGCAACGTCGCGACGGCAAAAACCAGGCCGGAATCTCAAGACCGCTTAATTAGCTATCTTTGCCCGGCCACCCTGCTCTCTGATTTATTATTAATCCACGCCATTATCGTCCTCTCTCTTCGCATTGAATTTCGGGGCAAGAAAGCTTCTCGAGGCGAACAAGTTTTGACCTCTTCGCATCCCTCAGACTTTATAACCCACGTCTCTTTCAGCTTCCTACTCTTTGGGCGCAGCTGAATGTCCACCGTTTTGTAATCTTATATTATATATTCCCCAAAATACGCGCAAGAAGTCATTTTGATTGAAGACACGGGTTTATAATTGATGGTTGTAAATTTTTTATTGGTTCATGAAGTATAAGGTTATGTATGGAATAGCGTGTAAAATGGTAAACGTCTTCCATGGTTTTCCTGGTATATACGCGCACTTTTGTCGAAGTTTTCAAATCTTGCGCGAATTTTGGGACACCCCATAAAGAGAAAAAGAGAGAAGTAATTGTGAATAACAGTGGTTCGATGGACAATCGTAGTATAGCTCTTTGATATAGAAACGATTCGTAAATTACAGAGGATATCATGAATTTTCATCACGAGTCACCATGAGTTTGATAGAAGATTAAATTATTTTGTAGAATATTCCACGTAACTTCACGAGTTTTTTCGCGATAAAACGTACGAATGATTATATCTATCTTCATACGGAAACTCCTTTGCAATCGTTGAGACAAAGTTAAGTACTTTTATTAAGTAGCTTCGACACTCTGACGATAAGATGATGAGCCCACGATTTATTGGTTTCCAATCTACTTGCCACGGTCAAGAAAACAAGTTTATCCACATCTTCTACGTCAAACACAATCATCACAATAATCTTCCTCATTAACAAAAGACCACAACTCCCAGCACGCGAGACTCTTCGATCCCTCGATTTCAATAGCGCGCCAAAAATTCTCGATCTTACCTCAAAGAAAAACGAAATCCAGCTTTCATCCAAATTTAAACCAGCTCCCCTCCGATTCCTTCCCTTATCAGTCAATATTTGTCATCCCCATCCGGCCTCGACCCTTTCACGGCCCCCCGTGCCGTGTTTGCGATTAATTATGTCTCACTCCAAAGTCCAAATCGGCCTGCGCGGTGTACCTCGTTAAATATAAAAATATCCGTCCGGGCGGGATAATGCGAGGGAGAAAAGGTCCTTACGTCCGTATCCGCTTGGAACGATCGGAAGGCAGGGTTAGGGGCTGAACCGCCCGCGGGCAAGCGGAGATTGTCTCGTTACAATGCTCATCGCCTGGAAAATCTGCCGTGCAAACGGGACTAATCAAAATTTCTTCCTTACACGGCTCCCTTTCGCCTGCTTATTCGCGATGGCGAATGCTTATCCGCGAATTGGGTTATCAAATATGCATTTTCTCGTTGGGCCGCCTTCGTTTGCGTGGGCCACGGCCGACCCGATTCCGGGCCAAGAGGGTAAACGAGAGTGGATGGGCGCTTAATGTTCCTTGGTCATGAACGCAACATACCGGAGAGGGGAAGCGATCGATGTACGCGGTAGGTATACGTACTCGTTAAGACTATTGCTGTATATTTGACCCCTTCCACCGCGTTGCGTTATACTTGCCTTTGGAGATAGGCGGGAATTGATGTAAGTAGTCTTAGCAGAGCGAAGCCATGCGTAGAACCTTCTGTAAATGGATTTCGGTGTGCGATTGTGCGCTCGACTTTGGGGTACAAGCGAACAAAGGTTTATTTTATTCGTTATATGCAAATTATTATACGTATAATGTACGTATAACATATATATATATAATGCGTGCATGTTATACATAGGTAAAGGAAATGCATGCTGCGATAGTCACCTACTCAATTACGAATGTTTTTATCAAAGTAGTGACTATATATAAAAAAGTACACGCTACCTTGTATCAATAGACGCGTATTATCGGAGTAGTCCACTAAATTCTCACTTTACGAAGGTACACATTGGATAAGTGTACAAGCAGCCTGATTTATTTGCACGCGTATAAATATAAACGTACAGTACCTCGTGCGCATAAACAATAAATCAATGCCGATGTTAATCGAGTCTTGTTTTTATCCCGATCATGGTGCATTATGATAATCAATTCCAACATCCGGTGTTTGAAACGACGAACGCGGTTCATCGTCCCCTTTGCCTGCACGAACGTGCAAGCCTAGCGCGAGAGCCGAGAAAAAACGGGCATGCCGATTATTCCGTTCCCAGAATTTCAGCGGTGCATAAACTTTGGCGCTCCAGGATGCGGATCTCGAGTAAGCAGGGCTCGATGCTTGCACTCCGCGGGGAATACGCGAAAGCAACCCCTGAATATCGCTGGGGGCTTTGGCATTATGATAGGAGTATTAGGAAGGGTAGCGTCCCCGGATCTTGCCTCTATGCGATCATCGATCCGTCGGATCGCCCGGAGCGATCGATCACAATGTGCGGCGCTTCGTGGATTTGCAGATTCGGTTTTGGAACCGAGTCCACTGGGGGATGCCGTGGTTTCACGCACCTCGCAGAAGCCCCTGCGTCTTGTGTCGTACACCCGCATTTCCAGAAGTTCGAACGTGCGCCTGCAGACCTCACGGGTTCGTTACCTTGCTGCAGAAACGGAAATTCGATCGTTATCGATTATAGCAGGAGGGAGGAAGGGAGAGAGGATATATATATATATATATATATATATATATATATATATACAATATTATTATGTAACTATAGCGAACTGCCGGCTACTTTTCGGATTTATTTATGTATGTATCATCATACGTTAGGCAGACCTAACCTGTAATTTGTATTGAGATAACTTGTAAATGTGGTCCTAGCGAGCAGTTTTCACGCTTGACAATTTCTGCCTGTGGCCTTTTTGAGAAAGTAAATTTTCCTTCGTCAGAACGACAATGCGCGTGAGATAGTCAATAATTTTATCAAAAACCGGAGGGAGAAATTATTAAGTGTGAAAAGTGATTGCCCGCTAGGACGAAATTCACGAGTTATCTTTATGTACGTACACCTCAAGAAGGGAAGAATCTAAAATTTCTAGAACTTATTTGAAGAATTTTTAGAAATACGTAATTCTACTGTAATAAAATCATGTACAATCTCGGAAGATACTTTGTCACAAAGTTGTGCAGTTTTTTAGTTGAAAAAACTTAGCTGAAATTTAATATAGTAAGTGTATTTTATATATTACAGTATAGTTTAACACTTCCAGAGCACTTTCATACTTGTCGTGCTTTGATATAAACGATGTATAACCGTTGCTACAATATTCACCTTACACGCTAATTGCGTCATGGCCAAGTTTGTTGCGTTTAACCCTTCGTTACACCCTGTGGCCTTAAGGCGACTGATCATGTACACGTTAAAGCGTGCTTTATCGCCGGAAACAGAGTTATTACGGACCTCCCATTAGTGATATCAAACTCGAGTCTTTACACGAGCTCTTACGAAATATTATACAAATGCTTCCAGAAGGTTATATAATTTTACAAAATGTCCATTCGACGATATATCTCCCGCATCTCGAGCCGTGTTATTTTCTTGAAATTCATAGTTTTGGTTGTTCAGAACGGAGTACTGCGGCGTTTTGGATGTTTCAGCGACGTCGATGATATCTTAGGGATGTTACACGACCGATATAAAACACGGGTATTGACATCGTACCGCGGACACTTCATTCCCGTCTATCTGGGGCCATATTTTTTTTTCTCGGGCGCACAATGATCCCCGAGCACCCTACCTAAAGTGCAATGTTTTATCGCCGCCACGTTTTATTACCGCCACCGCGCGTAATATGATTGCGTACCGCAGCGCTTCGTAAGGCGCGATATTTTACTGCCACGTACACTCTCTTTTTTATTACCCAACGAGGTAATAACCCGATCGACATTAAAGGAATCGCGTGTCAGCTTTGATCGGCCCAAGATTTCGAATTTTAAGATGAGATCGCCCCGCGACACATCCTCGATCGATCCTGGTCCATCATATTCAGGAAAAATCACGAATGAATAAATGTTAAAGCAATAAGATAAAGTGCTTTGACCTTTTGCAGCTCGATCATGCCATTTGGCATTACCCGTGTAATCTACTTCTGCTAATCAAGTATCTCTAAATCGTTTTTCTTCGAAACTTAATTTTTTTACCAAAAAATAATAATTTGGGCTGGAAAGGATTAAAAGAGGAAGAATACGAGGAAGTCAGATAACACTTATCCAAAACTAGCACGAAGCTTGCAATCATACCACGTTAATGATTATGTTTGATTTCTTTCTAGAATACGATTTTGGCAAGACTCTTTTTTAACTAGTTTTCCGGTATAGCTTATTTCTGTTACCTTTCGTGCTCTTTGGTGTATAAATTATTAGCGGATAGAGTGCGCTTCAGGTATGCGTGATCGTTGAAGACAAGCTCGACATACCTCCATGGGGTACATTAAGATATGATCATACGTATACATTTGTACTTATCTCGGTTTCCATTTTTTCCTGAATTAATAACGGTCCTTAGTATCGCCATTACGAACTCGTCTTTTACAACATCCAGTCATCCTTCCATGTCTCTCTGGAAGAAAAGTACCCTCGTACCTCCGTTGCCCCGAAATTTGTTTGGTTGTCGAGCAACTGGTGTACATAACCCGTGATTTAAATTACTTTCTTGAAGCGAAAAGGCAGCCCCTCAGAACAAAACGAAGGGGCTTGATCGAAACTGAAATTGCGACGTTCCGACTGGATGTACCTATACACAGGTATACGCGATCCAGTTGTCGAAGCCTGAAGCGCGATTCAAAAACGACAAAGGCACCGCCCGCCCGAAAGCACTGGATGAAGCTTAGAAACATGATACATCAAATGGAAAATATGGGCCGACGCGAGATACGTAACGCGATCACGTCGCAATATTTCTCTTGCAGCTCCTACAACGAAGCAAGTGCCGTGCGGCATTTAACTTCTCATCGATGCTCGTAGAGACATTGAAAACACGATGCGAGTCGCGACGCCTGCGATATTAATCTCTATTAAATATCGCGCCGAACGACGGAAGGATTTCCGCCGCAAAAACGCTATCACGAAAATATAATTTGTCCGATATTTATATCTCGTTGGCCTTGTTCTTTTTTTTTCTACTTTTCCTTGCCGCCGCTTTTTGCCAGCGTTTTCTCTTTTCTCCCTCGCTGTCTCTTTTCCTGCTTTTTTTTTTCCCTTTTTTTGGTGAAATTACGAATTCTTAAAATACACGCGACCACGAAATGCTGGCGCATCCATCATTATTACGGGAAATGCGCGGACGTAAATCTCCTTCATTTTTCCCTACGAATGTTTTACGCTCTTATGCGCCACTTCAAATGGCCGAAGGGACGAAGGCTCGAAATGCGGTGGGGAATAATCGTTGTTTTATTCTTGCACGTCGTGAAGAGTGATAAAGATAAGGCAGATTGTGCGTTGATTAATCTTTACGTTGATCAGCGTTCCGTTTATCCTTCTCTTTGTCGTTTTAATTACCGTCTTAAATAGTGTTGTAACTAATCTCACTTTGTAAGTAATAATGCCTTAGATAAGTCTTTATGTATTGAACCATTTCTTGCTACAATCATCCATTTTAGGTACACCTCGTATTAAAAGAAGAAGACAAAGAAGGCATGACAATAAGTCAATAAATCAATATGATTATCCACATATCTCAATAAAATCATGAAAGCTCATAAAAAATGCGTCGTTACAGAGATGAGGAAATTTTTCTAAAAAGATGTAGTACTTATTTTGACTAGTTCAGTAGTTATAGTATTATACGCGCACTTCACGTCCCTCGATAATCACTCTGACTAAGTCTTCTCGATCACGAGAGAAAAATCCGAAATCTGCATAGATTCTTATATCCGCCATCAAGGCTAATCAATTAAAATATATTAATTAAACAGTCCAACAAGCAGCAACGCTAACTCCAAAGACCATTCAATTAACATTCTTATATAACGAGCAAGAAGGTAAGAGGAATATCTCGTGTTACATGAATTTAATCGATCCAAGCACGAAGCACGAGCTCCGTTCGATAAACTCCTAAACGCGCAATTTGACCATCCTGCAATTTTGGTTAAGCTCACGATCAAGGACACGATCGAACCGCGGCCGGTCCTTTGCGCCTTTCTAACCTCCTTTCATCACGTACACCAGCCTCAAACTCGAGTATCCGACCGACTACACCTTTCCCCTTTCATCCCCCCCCCCCCTCCTCCCCTCCTTCCTCGTTGCGCCTTGGCGGCGCTCTAATTACGCCTTTTCGTCCACACGTACCCTCCTGGCGCACACAGAGCGTTGGCCCGAAGTTACCGCGCTTTATAGAGGGGTTAAACAATGGGCCCTGGTCTAAATAACCCGAGCAGTCAACGACGAAAACGAAACAAACAAGCGAGATCCGGTATTCAGGCAGTTAGGCGGCTGCTTTGTATCTCTTAGATGGAAGCAAAAGGAGAAGCCCCGCGAGCGATGGAGGCACGGGGCACTGCGTAAACGGGCAACGAACCGTCGGACGATGGAACCGCGGCTGCATTTTGGTGTAGAGTTACTAATGGATACACCGCCGGTAACGCAAACAGACGACTGCGCCGGTGGGCAACGACAAACACGGCTGACGACGATGTACAGGCTGTTTCTGCGGGGCCGTTGCAAAATTGAGGGGCGTATTTTGGTAGCGAGGGAGTGTGGGATTTTGAAAGGCGCCCGGATCCAAAAAAGGCGCCTCGTCGAGAAGTATTTCGATCGGATAAGCGAGTTTTGTGCCGAGGCGTTAACGAGTGTGCTCTAAGTAGCGGATAGAAGAATCGTGGCCTGGAATTACTCGATGTTACGTCTCTTCATTTGAGAGGAGAAATAACGGTGTATCCTAAGGCGCGAACTGCTGTTTGCACGAAAGTGTAAAACAATAACGGTATCTCGAAATTTTGTTCCGTGTGGGACTCAAACGTGCGTCCGTATATTCTGTAATAACGCTTCGCAACAGCCCGTAATTTTGTCCACGCGAAAAGTTTGAAGCAGAGTACGAAACGGACACGGTTTACAACTGACGGACGCGAGACGAGATTTAAATATCTTGTTACGCTTGTCGTTCTTTGTGGAGTCTTAAAAAAAAAGGGGGATAAAAAAGGAATTGAAATTTCTGTAAAGGGAGTCTCAAATGAGGGATTTTTTTTCAGCGAGACTCGCTTTGTTAAATAGTAATGCTTGACGAAACAGACTGTTTGATTATTACCATCTCGTTGTTAATCATTTCATTGCTCGTCAGTGCGTTTTTAATAGGCGATATTTCTCCACCAAAGAAAAATTAACCTTTCCCTTACCATTCAATTTTAACACTAGTTTATTAAAATTCATGTAAAGCCATATTGTATCGATTAAAATGATTCAATTGACAACAAAAGGTTTCACAGATAAATTCGTCCAGTCACTTACTTCTGGCGCAATATATAAGAAAAACTCCATTTCTCTTCAATTTCAATCGGAAATTCAAACCATTTGAAAATCAAGACATCTTTTGCAAATAATCCTCAATGCATACACGTATACAGTTATTACATTAATAACCAGATCTCGCTTGTCATTTAATTGTACTCGAGGTAAATTCGAGTAAATTGTGTACAGACATGTTTATACGTATGCCGCATGCATACATAAATAAAGCTTGCGAAGGAGAAGCTCACAGTTCCCGTGAAAGAGCGTTCGACGTTTAGTCGGCTGTTTAACATGAGCGGAAAGTTAGTATCGGGGTGTTGTGGAAATTTGTCCGCAAGGGGCTAACCATCCTGCATTAAGAACAAAGTTGAAAACTAGATGAGGCGTGGAGCGAGCCTAAGCTCCATTAAGAAGTTACCCTTACGCTCGATGGCCGGCTTTGTCCAGAGAAGTTGGCGCCGCGCTGAAAAGATTCAATGCACGTTGCACCGCCCGATACCTGTTGACCTATAATCCAGCGCCTTTAAGCGTCGCTGCGTGTAATGCGGTTCGGCAAACAAGCCCAGCCCGCTTAAGATTAAAGCGTGCAAAAATAACGACGATTTGCTTCATTATCGTGCATAAACTCAATGATAAACGGCCAGATTAATTTATTAGACGTCTTATTAATCAGAGCTTTGATTTATGCTAACGTGTGGTACTTGTGCACGGATCTTCTGAACACGTTCCAGTTAAATAATAAAATTTTTTTGTTTTAAACTACGGAGAAAATGTCTCTAAGTTTTGCAACAAACGAGAATTTTTCCTTGGTTTTTTTGTAATGTTATATTATATACAAGATATTGTGATATTTGAAAAGTTCCCTTATCAGAAGGATGAAACGTCGTTTTAATAAAGGACTTTTCTTTTTCTTTCGTTGATGATGTGAAATAATGATTATTGTCGAAACTTGTAGAAATAATGATGATGATGAACATTATAATCCGTTGTTTAATAATCTTGGATTAAGCTAGTGTTGAACTTTTGATAACGAGCCATAGAAATGGCGCAAAAATATTTAACACAGTAATTAAATATACAATGTACAATAAATAATAGAATAAAAGCTAATGCGCAAAATGCGATACACGTTCGGTAGAGAAGTTCGAATACTGTTCTTTGGGATGGTATATGAATATGCTCATGTACATTATAGATGGCTAGACACATAACTCGTCCGTGTTATATATCAGTATTAATATCGCGCTCCTTGAAAGAGCTTTTCACGCAGAGAAGCTCGAAACTCCCGTGTTTCATTCAGAAGGATTCTTGCTCCAGCCAAGAGCACGCTCCAATAGAGCCCATTAAAACTTGTCTGATGCTCTAGTGATGTATTTCCATCTCTATCCGGCATCACGTAGTTTCATAGAGCATTCCCAAAGGTTTTCTATAACTTCCGAAACTTATGCGCGGTTATTGAATACGGAATCTATTCACGGGGACTCCGCGCTGAGATCTAAAATCGTCACGAACCGCACTAGTGTGTTACGGGTTAAACTTAATTTAACCAAATCAATATAAATATAAATTTATATTTAACCGAAAAAAGTATCAGAATACATTTACTTTGCGTTCCAAACTTTCAGTAATCAATGAAAAAACGTAATGTTAAACCACTACGTTCTTAAAATTTATTAAAACGTATTAAAATATGAATACTAAAAGTATGGAATATATCCATAATTTTAATATACCACCCGTCCTCAATAAGAACTCAGAAAAAAAATTCAACGACTTCGATCGAAAACTATCTGATTTCCATCTCTGCTTTCGAGCACTTGAACAATGCCTCTCAATTCACAAATTGTCACGTTCTTCAACATTCCAATTATCCGTGAGCTTTGTCTCAAAGTCGGGAAACGATTTCTCTTATGGACGAACTCTGAGGTTAAAAAAGCAAGGTTAAAAAAATTCTCCACGCCGATAAATCACGCTCTCGAATAGTTCGACACGCGTTTCGTGGGGCCCGAAAAAGAAAGCGAGGTTTAATCTCGAAGGCTTAAGTCGTCGACGAGCTCGCGCGCGCGCGCGCGCGCGAGAAGAGGGGGGCAGTTAAAAGGAGCGATATATCCCTGGGAATGCGGGCGAGCTTTGAAATTCATGGGCCGGTGTACGAGCAGGAAGAATAAAGCAATTAATGGACGCCATGAGTCTTCTGGCGGCAGAGCTGTGCTGGACGAGAAAACCCGAAGTAGTTTCAATGGAATTCTCGTTTTCGCATACGTGACCAGATTGCCGATCCCCAACTCGGCTCCCATCGGCGATCGCAAGAAATATCGAGCCTCCTTAGGTCATCATTTGGGCGCACATCGGTAACGAACTTCGATATCAAATGGCCGGAGTAATGTGGCGGCGTAGAGGACGACGCCTCATCTGAAGAGCGCAATAACTTGCTTTTTTTATGACCAGTACTCTTGCTTCTTTCATGTTCCTTGCGGGTTCTGCACTCGCACTTGACCCTTGTGTATTTGAAATTCACTCTTTCGCACTTGAAATTCCTCCTCCTGGAATTGGAGTTTTTTTCTTATTGGAGAAGTGTCGTCAAAAATTAAATTTTATGCGAGGAGTAGTTTGGTTGATTCTTCAAACAATGAACACTTATTTGATATCATCGATCGTTCTGTTACTCTTATAAATTGTGGTAATTATTTCATGAATATGTACATAAAGTCAGCCTGCGTAGCAGCAGGAGAGCCATTATAGATGACCCTGTAAATACAATATATGTATATATGTGTAAATACTTGTTATGATAAATAAACATTTGATGCGATCTTATATTGTATGTTCAAGTATTGTTACGTATGCGAAATAAAATATGTCCATAGAAATAATAACTTTACATCGTATATTTTCATGTTGACAAAGGGCTTGAATTGTAAGAGGCTGGATTTAATTTAATTCAATTCAATTCAATTTAAAGCTGAGGATTTGAAGTACGAAAAGAGGAATATTAAGACAAGATCTTTCTAGTCGTACCGAGGAGTTTATAGACAAAGCCTTGTACAAAGCAATCCCCTTGCCATCTTTCCCTTTTCCATCTATCCGTCTCACTCTTTCTTTACAGCCACCAACAACGAGACTCGGCCTCCATGTCGCCGCTGTACTTTCGAACGGCGTTTCAATATACGTTAACACAGGTCTGCGAAACTTTGGGCCGTTAATGTACTCAGATTTCTCCTCGGATCTAGAAACCCCCGAGTTTTCCTGGGAGCTTATCTCGGTCGTTGTGCGCGGCTTAAAGCTTACGGCAGCGCAGCGTATTCCCCTGTATCCGTTCTGATAAAGATTTCATATGTACTTTTCATCACGGGATACGGATTAACGGAATGTAATACGAGAGGTTCTCGACATTTTCCGGAAACGTTACGCATCTTGCAAGATTCGTCGAAGAACGGAGAGGCTTATATCTGGGATTCCTCCTTCGAGCCGACTTACAGGCCTCGACCTAACACGATATATCCTCGGTCCACGCTCTTCCGATAGCCAGCATATCGCGTGAAACTTTTA
The DNA here is from genome assembly GCA_038496175.1 of Ampulex compressa. Classification (NCBI taxonomy): domain Eukaryota; kingdom Metazoa; phylum Arthropoda; class Insecta; order Hymenoptera; family Ampulicidae; genus Ampulex; species Ampulex compressa. The sequence continues at coordinate 57,047 of JBCFXI010000206.1, read as the reverse complement.
AAGGACTCAACTATTCGTCGATCAAGTGTAAACGATCGTTCGAGATTTTATGCGACACTCCTGCTGATTCTTTTAGCGGAGAAGTTTTTTCCATTATGCGCGAGTACCGTGGTTATTTTTGGGGAGGACCCGCTAATCATTTCGACGAGAAGGGAGAGGGGGGTGGAGCGGTGGAGAGTGTGGTAATGGAAAAAACGTGGATAAAAGCGGGGGAAATGCACGTTGGTCCAACATCGAGGTAGAACAGTCCCGTGGATTACAGTAAATAAATCGGGGTGAATCGTGTGCACTTGTATTATGAACGACAAGGGGCCGCGTTACACGGTCTTTTATAGCCGCAATCGCGCAACGACGAGCGACACGAAGCGGTCCGCTTGTAAATTCGACCGCGATATATATTCACGGGAATGGAAGAGCGATCACGGGAGGGCGGATTGTACGCATGGGTAACGAACGATTTAAGTCAGATTCGCTGCCATTCCCTCTGTCATGATATCCCAGCGCTTCCCTTTCACCCCTTTTCGCCTGACCGGCGTTTGTTCTGGTTATTAATTGCTTTAAGAGAAGCCATTAATTTTATTCGATCGAGAGTCGAAGTTCCTCGGTTCGGCTCTTCACTGTGTAAAAAGAAGAAGAATACGCAGTCACTGACGACTAACGGAAAAATAATGGGATACAAAGACAGTTCTGTGGAGTAAAAGAAGCATTTGTAGGATATATTGAGTTTATTCGTTTTACTAGAAATTTCCGGTAATATCATCGATGTTCTATAATCTTTTCCACAGAAGGACTACTCTTCGAAATATCAACGTATACCAGGGTAGTATATAGTACATCATCTCTTATACTTTAATGATCGGAAGGTTATATTAAACTCTTGCATCTGCCACTGTATATACACAATAGTAATATGCAGATCGTGGAAATTGATCGCGTTCTATTTGTTATTTATATATGCCTCGATAACCGGCGTTAATCGACAAGGTAAATTATTGATCTCTCCCGGATGCCACTGGTATGGACGACGGCAAAAGGATGGTAGGTAATTACCGTCGTTCCTCTTTAGTCATGCTTTGCATACGTTTGCCTGTGCACACACGTGCCTCAGAATATCGTGGAATATCGTGAGACAGCCCCTCATTGCCGCCCGGCTGACCGTTTGACGATACAAAGGATACACCATACTTCGGTACGGCTATGTACGTTTTGCTTAGGAATATGAACACGTCCGGAAGTATTATATCCCCGACGTTTCTCGTTTATACCCCGGCATGCTTTTTCAGAAATATTGTCGTCCACCATGCTTGTTCCATTCGCGAAAGCCCTGCTCCATGCCCGTGTACGTATAAGCTAAGCATTTGCAGGATATTTACGACATATCGTCCGGTTAAGCGGCTTTGGAGCTCGAGTATTCCCGAAAGAGGGTAACCCGGAGATGTTTTGCAACGCGATACAAAACGGTTCCTCCGAGTTTATCACTCGCATTTATTTGATAGCCCCTATGTAGCGGCAGGTTACCCGACGCGTTATCCTCGATGGCTTCAAGCGCGTCAGTTTCAAGTACAGCCGATGTTCCACGAGCGTTTAAAAAATCCACAAACGAGTTTCCGCGCCAAAGGGATATTCGCGCGCCGGAAAATATCGGCACGATTGCGAAACAGGGCGGATTCCTACTGTAATCCCTTAACGCATCGTAATTGGACTAAAATCATGAATTACTTAATAACCTTTTTATCGCGCTATTACAAAGCAAGTCTTGCGAATATTTTCGCGAATAAGATCGCGTTCCAAGAAAAGCTCGAAAAAGCTGCGTGGCTCTCCGAAGGATGCACGGAAGTTTTACATAGGATATTATATAGCGCAGGGTGGAGTATTACGCGAGGCGATTATCACGATTGTCGCCAGGGGCAAGGCTATCGCAATGCGGCGGACGTACCTGCGAATCTGCGAGTTTATAAAGGACGTCCGGATACCGTTAGAATTATCCTTGTAGAGGCGGTTATTCACCGGAATATAGGAGGGAGCGGTATGAAAATAAAAGATGGACAGTGCTCGAGCAGGCATGATTAATCTACTCATTTGTCAGACCGCGCTTATCCTACTCGTTCGTCCGTCCGCGTTTTTCTTTCACGGATTTTTCCCTACGGGGCTTTCTCGTTTCATAGGTTCTTCTTTATCCGGCCCGAGAGCGCCGAGGAATTCTCTTTGCGCTCTCTGAATCCACTTAAAGCGTCGATCTTACTTGCTTTTAATAGTGGCTAAGTAAACAGTGAGACGCGAACTCGCATTTACGATGTAATACCACAGTTGGCAGTCTTGTCTTCGGCCTGGCTCGGCTACTGGCCTTCCTCCATTCCCCGTAATTCGATTTCGAATTGCGCTACGATAAAATCTTATGAACGTAATCGTCCCTTATCCTCGAGGTTTATTGTCCTCTGGGCCTTAAACCACGGTCTTAAAACGTACGGTTTATAGTCTAAAATGTAAGCAGAGAGGACATTAAGGCAGCGAAGTTAATAGTTCCGTAGCCCGGCGCGAATTTTCTAGAACCATCCCCGAAGCATAAGAATCTCAAATGCCCCTTTTCCAATTATAACTCGACCCGCCAAAAGTCGCGATATCCACCTCCAGCGAAAAGGCAACTCTCTCTTCTCTCCCGTTCCACAATAATCATCGCTGTCCTCCAACTTTTTCGCGCACTCCAATCGAGGCCTTCAAAGTGTCCCAGTAAAATTCCAGAGTTTCTCGCTCGTTCGCGCTAAAATCAGCGTCTGGCCCGCTGATCTAACAAGCCGCTTAAAAAGTCCGCTTGAAAGGGGAAAAAGGGGGAAGAGAAACGAGCGGCGTATTGACTTTGCAAAAATCACGCGGTCGCCTTCTTCCACGGTTAATAATTCTTTAACCAGGAGCTGGTCGCTGTACGAGGGCAGATGCACACGCTTGTTTTTCCATCGGCGCCGAGCGACAGCGCGAGGGGCGGCGTATAACCCTAGGCTAACCGTAATCGATCGGGTCGGACCAGTGATTAGCGTGTAATCGAATAAGGCCGGCCGATCGTCGATTAGCGATAACCGATAACCATCCCGCTAGGTAACCGATAAATTGCTACACACTCGCATAATCCCAGCGTAGTCGTCGCTCGCGAAACACGCGCATAGGGAAAGGGAGGGGGAGGGGGAGGGGCTAAGGGGCGCGGTGGAGGGGGGATAGCCGAAGGTAGTCGAATTTTCTCGTGAATTTCCGAGGGCTCCGATCGCGCCATGGATATCGGCCGTGCATTAATCGAACGGTATTCCCCGACGATGGGGAAGATCCTCGCTTTAAAGCGCACCAGTTGCGTCCTTCCTCGTCCTCGCGTGCGCGCGAGATCTCGATTCGAATCGGAAAACTGCGCACGAGCTATTGCGCACGCGATGCAGGTTGTACCGATCTTCCGTTAGGAGGAGTGAAAGTTTGATATGCACAATTCAATTGTATTCGTGAACGTATATATCTTTTGATATATACTCCTATGGGTACGCAATCTAGTGGTTAAAACGAGTGGACTCGATTAAAATGTTGTGGACGGATTATTCTGGTGGTCAATCCGATGATCGTTTGAGCAACTGCTTTCGTGCTGGAAGGGGGGAAATTTCCATTTCGAATTAAAACGTTCCAGGGGCTACGGTGGCGCAGTGGATGGGGACTTTGACTTCCACGCGGAGGACTGAAGCTCGAATTTCGCCCTTCACCGATAGTTTTTCTATGCGACGCGTATATCCTAGCTCTGGTGCTTTGGAATCCATCTTAAAGGGTAGATCCTAAGCCAAATGATCTTGGAAGTTTGCGTCGAAAATTAATTTAGAATAAAAACAAAAGTTTCAGCTGTCTTCTTCCATTGATCCTATAACGCGTTTCCATCGATATTACGGAGTATCGTACAATCCGTGTACGCGCATGTTTGCAGTGGCGCAGATTAGGATTGTCGATAAGGCGGAGAAAACCGTTGCAGGGGCAATTAGGCCGCTTCCTCGTCGCCGACTTTGTTTTCTGGCCTTATGCTCGTAACCGCGCCGGTTTCCGGGGAATACCCGATGGAGCGCCTTGGCCGTATTCGAGGCGACGTCGCTTTCCTGAAAATTCATTTGTAAATTCACGTCGCGAGACAATGCCGCTCTGAGGCGGTGGCGCGACCGCGCGCTGTAATTCCGCCTCATTGTTTCCCGACGACTACGCCGGTGGTCGATGGAAATCTCCTTTTTTTCCCCCGCTTTCTTTTAAACCCTTGCGCCTGCAGCCCCTTCTTCTTTCTCCGTCTCCCCAGCCCGATCTCTCCCTGTTTACCCTCGTCTGGCTAAAACGCATTCCCCCCTCCCCTTTCCTCCCCTCTCCGCCCCCCCCTCTTAAGTCTCAGCTTTTTTCGAATTCGCCCCCGCGCTCTTTTTTCCCCGTTTCTCCGCTTTTTATCTCTCTCCTCCTTCCTTTTTTCGCCAGTTTCCTACTTTCTCTTATTTTCCTACCTCCGTATCTCCCTCCCCCTTTTTCTTTTTCTTCTTACCTCCTTATCTTGCTCTCTCTCTCTCTCTGTTTCTCTCGCTACCACTTTTTTTTATTCCCCTTTCCACCTTATATTTCCGCCTCTATGCCCCCTCGCGCTCTCGAACTTTTTCCACCGGCGGATCTCTTCCCCTTCCTCCCCCCCCCCCTTTCCGGCGGGGCAAATCTGAAATTCAACAATGACGAGCTACAGGCGGATCTCCGCTTTTTCTTATTCCCTTTGGCATGTCGCGGGCTACGGGCGAGTGTAGATGTCGCCCTACCCAGCAGCGCCGGCTGCTTTCAAAATCACGCTCAGCCGTAGTCTTTCAACGGGCTCTCGCCTCGGCGTGCCATTTTAATATCATAGATCCTCGGTCGGCGCCGATGGTCGACTCTCCTCAGGGCATAGTAATTGCGACGATGCGGAACTGTAAATAAAAAGCAATGGCGAGCGTTAAGAGCTCGAGAAGTTTCGAGCGTTTTTCCCATAATTCGAGAAAAGTCCGGTGGAAGCTGATAAATGGAGGATCTTCGGTGCAGCGCGCCGGAGGATTTGGCCCTCTATCCCTCAGCGATCGGTACATCGCCGTTTGAAGTACGACGTATCGCGGCTTACTTAGGAGCTCAGAATCGTCCCTTACCTCTTATTCAACGCTGATCACATTGCCGGGATATTTTTTATCCTGGCCGGGCTGTAAGCTGTATCGCATTAGGGATGCAACGTCGATCGGGGCGTAGGGTAACATCAGAGATGGCTCGTGGGATACCGTATCGTCGTATCTAACGTCTTTGGCACGAGTTACGGACTAAATGAGATTAAGAATAACGAGGTCGAGGAGGAGAGGCCCGTGGAAATAGATTGTGGAAGGAGGGCAGGGCTTTTCCATCTGACGGTACCGTCTTCGGCTACCTACTTACGAAAGTTAATGGAAAGAAGTCGGGGCAGCTCTCTCTCTCTCTCTCTCTCTCTCTCTCTCTCTCTCTCACTCCTCCCTTCTCGCTTTGCGCATTAACAATTCGAGAGGTCTCCCCGGTCGGGGCCGGGATTCCTTTTCGAGATAAATGTAACATTTAAGATATCTATGCGCAATTGTTGCTGCAGATGTTTTCATTCCTCTTGCCGCGTCTGCCTCTTGGCCGCGCCAAAGGATCGCTGAAAGGGGCCGAGGGTGAGCCAAGGGGAGAAAAAAGAAACCCCCGACGAGGAATGTACCGTGAAATAGCGACTTAAGCTGAAGGAGAGTTTTCTTTGGCGGTACGCTTTTTTTTTTAGGCTTAAGAACGTATTTCTCGTTTCAGAAGAACCGTGAGGTATTGTCGTTTTTGCATTGAACCCCAAACCGAAGAGAGACCAAGGGAAATTGGGATGTTATAAAAAAACATTACGGCAAGGGTGGAAAAAGGGGGGTAATTTATTTCTATTCCTCGAGGAAAAGCGGTAGCGAATTTATGCTGATGGAATTTCTTTCTTTTTTCTCGTTCTTTTTCTTTTTTTTTTCTTTTCTCAAATCTGCATTAGGAGCGCGTCAAAGGCAACAAGCACAAAGACTATTGTCCGGGCAGGATTTATTGAGATTCGATTCATAGAATTTGTCGAGAGGACAAGTCTTTTCCGCAGAGCCGATTTTTCCTACCAAATCCAGGCGCAATGGTTCGAGCGTTATTTATGCGACGAGAAAATCGATCGATCGGGTTTGGTACCGCTAATGTACAGCTATTAGCTATCTAGAGGGACGTAAATAATTTGTACCAAAGAAATAGGCCGAAACCTACCCTAGCGTCGAAGGTTCAATCTTTCCCTGGGATTTACTTTACGGAGATATAACTTTGCGACCCTTCCGGCCCTCTTTATTAATTCACCTTGCCGCAGTTAAGCGCAGGAAGGTTAATTGCTACGCGATACACGTGAAATGTTAATGAGACTCGCGAAGTAACGACGGAACCGACGTTAATGCCAAGCACTGTCCCTGTGTATAAGCACTTATCGTTCAGCGAAGATGCGGTGCTTTTAAAGTGCTTATTATGAAGGCGGATCGATAAGTATTTGCATCAAACTTCATCGTGAAAATTGTAGATCTATTTCATTATTGGATAAAGTTTCCGCGATGAAGTTATTACGCGCTCGTGACAATATTTTACTCACTCATTAACTGACATATCTTTATTGTGCCATTCTATGGTGTGGACATAAACAAAATGTCGGATAACGCAGCCTCTGTACAATGATTTATCAGGAGATCCATACTAATCCTTGTTTTTTTTTTTTTTTACGCACAACTTCATCCCGAAAGTAGCCAATAAATAAGTTATTTTTCCAATATTTACGGCGATGTAGAAAGCGGCCATGCTTTATGATCATTCCACGATCGGAATTTCGTTCGAAAATCTCCCGCAACAACATAGTTGAAGCTTTTTCGCGTAACGCTACTGTTTCCATTAGTTTGGACTTCTCTGTTTAAACAGAGGAGTCGAGATGCGGCATGCATGCGGATGCACGAATACCGAAAAGGTTATTAACTCCACGGAAATTTGTTTTCTCGCCGTAGGATTATACGATTACACGAGAATACATCGAATTTGCCACGATTGACGGGTCAATTCGAAGCGAATCGATCTCCATACGTGCACAACCACGAAAATAATATCGCGCAAACCGTTTTTATTTGGAGTTAACAGGTTAAATTTCATATCCAATCAGAGTTCCTTGCGTAGATGCGCGGTACCAAACAATATACTCGATTCACGATGATTTATACAGATAGATTATTTGTGATAGACTCTAATTCCGTATATGTAATTTCAATCAAGCCAGGTAGTTATAAGGAAAATGAATATAGACTTAGTAAATAACAAGGCCAACAATAAATGATCTGTGTAAAGAAGATTGTGAAAGAAGGAGAAAAGCCATGATATTATCCTCGATATAACAACCCGCAAATACATTATTGCACTTCCATGAAAAAATAAACGATGCAAAAAGCACGAGAATCTGCATACGTAAAATGATCTTGAAATTTTTCCGATTGCCAGAGCTCGCCATGTGGATAATTGTAACCCCTTGAAACCACAGAATACACTCCAGGAATGTCGATGCACGCTCGTGGTATGGACGTTTCTAATTTTCTGACCATTAATCTTCCCCGAATCCGTGGATTAGCCGTGTTCGAAATCACAGTTACCGCATGGAGCCCGTAAAGGGCTTTTCGGTGATATCGTGGCCCGTGCGTGTGATAACGAGCCTCGTTAAATCGTTGCAGTGTCCGATGGTCGGTCGATTACCGATCCAGATCGATTCAGATTCCCCGCAAAAAAAAAAACTCATTGGTTTCCCCTCCATACTCTCCGAGATTTAGTAAACTCGCCGCGATTCAATAAAAGATATTCGTTCATCGAAACATCCTCTCTAAAACTAATCCCCCTAGAATCTATAGACACACCAAAACTCACGCAAAGAGTAATTTTGCTAGAAAACACAGGTTTATGATTAAATACTATAAATCTTGTATCGATTCACAAAGTGCACAGTATAGGGTTACATATGGAATAGTATATCGAGTAGATGGTCATGGCTTTGCTGGCACATACGCGCTCTTCTGTCAACATTTTCAAACCTTGCGTAAATTTTTGGGCAGCCAGTATAACGCAGAATTACTTCTAAGCATAGCTTAGAATTACTTACTCTACTTAACTATAGTACTTCGGAGCCTATCACCAGTGTTTGGCATTGAATTATTCCCGCGTGAGGAAGATAATAAAGGAAAGTGTTAGAGGAAGGGATGAACGACGCAGAGATCGGCAGTACCGTAAGTTACCCGCGTTGATTCAGGGATTTTATACGATAGCCCCTCTCCTGGAAGGGGTACCATTACACGTGCGTATGAGGTATAACCGAGGGACCGTTTCCAAGAGGGGCGAGGAGGGGGGGGGGGGGTATACAGCCTCGTCGACACGAGACAAGTCATAATCGTGGAAAATAATGGCGCTTTGTTTCAATCCTTGTGGCGGCAGCGGCGATAAAGCGGGGGACTTTTTACGCTTTAGCCGGCCTTCGTCGGCCTGCCGAAAAAAATGAGCCTCCGCTCCTTAATAAAGGTTATAACGAGCAGGTATGAATTGTACCTGGGATTAAAAAAAAAAAGACAGGAGGTGAAAGAGAGATAAAGATAGATAGATAGAGAGAGAGAGAGAGAGAGAGAGAGAAGGATACGGACAAAGAGAGGTACGAGGCGACAAATGGAAGGACCTTAAGGCGGTCGCATCCCGTCGCTGCGACTGCAGTCATTTATCCTGCTCGATGACAGGCGAGATAACTCGAACGACGACAATATGTCGAAAAGGGGGGTGGGATGAAAAGGTTTTGTCGGTTTTTTTAATGTCGAACTCCAGCGATACACGAGCCTGGATTGAATTGTTTTTATCTGTGATGGATACGTGAGACACGGTCGCGATCATTACATGGTGAGCATCTTTATTCCTTTAATTACAAGGGTTGTATTGCAGAAATTGTTGAATTACATCGATAAGTGTGTGATAAAAATATAATATAATAATATATATAATATATATAATAATATATATAATCGTAGAATGATAATGGTATTGTATTATGTAATCGTGCTTACGCGTTAGAGACCTTGTACAGGGTGTTTCATAATACGTGGAACACACTTTAGGAGTCACTAGAGGACATAAGAATAAAAAAGGAAATTCATGTAAACATGTGTTCTATGGCATCTTGTTTCGAGGTTATAGCCACTTTAGTGTTGTAATAATCCCAGTAGTGTGTATTATTTTTTTGTGATTGCTAATCTGATGATGGGGCTACAAGGTTCGATAAGAGTAAGGGGCTTAAGGGAGATTTGTTTCACTCGCCTCATCCCGCAATTTTTTCATCCCATCGGTTATCATCGATCGTTCAACGGTGGAGGAATGTACAGCAGACCATGCTGAAAAAGTAGATTTATCAGTGAAGGTTTGTAATTAAATAATGCAGCAGTGGCCAGGAGTGAACGCTGATTAACACGAAAAAAGTAATCACCTTTATCCTTCTTACAGTAATTTAATGAGACGCGCGAGTCTACAATATGGCTTCTTACAGAATCTCGTTTTTAAACACTTTCCAAGTACATATATCCCTTTTAGAAGCTGGACGGTATTCTTTAAAATGTTATCTACTTTCGAGAAAGTTTCAGCAAACTCGGTTCAGCTGGGCTTGGGCCATAAATCGAACCCGGTCACACGTTTCAGGTAAATAGAACGTGCACCACTTCCACGTGTCAGGTACTCTCCTCCTTTAGTTTAGTTACTTTAGGATCATAAATCGCTTAAGTCGCCGTAATTTTCCGCAATGCTCGTAACTTAAGAATACCGCATACTTTCACGTTTTTTATTCATCCCACTTTTATCAGAATACAAACGACTTATTCCTTCCCCTCGTCCTTCACTAACTTCATCGCTGACAATAAAATAATTTCTCCTTGCTCACCATGCATAATTTCGCTGGAAATATTTTTCAACCCAGCCGATGTCGATCCTAAATCCTCAATTCCTGAGCTTAATCGCATTATTTGATAGGTAAATACACGAATACATATAAGGCGATGGATTACAGGCGGGTGTAAGAAAAAATAGTGCCGGGTGGGTAGGAGAGTCCGAGTTTCTTCAACTATCCGCGACCTTCTGCGAGTGACTGCGCCATTATTGCAAAAGTTTGAAACATCCCGGAGGAACACGCTCGTTCTTGCGCGTACGTGTTTCTCTATTTTTGTCATGACCAGACTTCCCTCCGCTCGCGACACCACCCTCCCACTACGCCCCCCTCCCCTCCCCCTACGTATCCTCTATCCGACGCTTTTCTGGATCTCCCTTTGTCCTAAGCGACCGATCTTTCTTTCAACTAGTCGCGAACAGTATGCGCCTGTGCAGTTCGCCCCGGGCTACCAAGTTTCTTCCTAGTTTTCTTTGGCTCGTCGGGGGCAAGTTCGTAACGATGAGCACGTAGTGAGCGCTAGCCACGCTTCCGGATGAAAACCGCGACCGGAGGCCGATTCTCCAATTTGAGATTTTCGAAGGAATCACGGAATAACAAAGGGAAGGAACACATTACGGTTATTATCATAGCTCGATCGTCGAATTTTAGTGTTTATTTCCTTGTCTGAGTTTCGATACTGACAAGATTTACTGGAGAAAAATATATAGAAAATAGTCGACACGCGTGTCAAGACTGAACGATTAAATAGAGGATATTTTGAGTGTTTCAATTCTAATTGGAATTCTACGTATAACAGTTCCAATTCTTAAAGCTACGAGTGATGTAAAACGCAGTATGCGTATCCCACGAACTTTCGATACACATCAAATTGACGTTCGATGAATAATTGCGATAATGGCGAGATTCACACATTCTATTACTCAAGATTCGTTTCAGAATTTCACCATCCGTCTTATTTCCAATGTAGAGTAATAATGTATAAAATCCGAATCACCAATAAATATTCAGAATGAAGAAACAACTATCACGTCCTTTTTTCTTAATCCATCAAACGCCCCAAAATCCTCGATCCTGGATGAAATTCGGCGGCACTACGGAGAAATTGCGTAATGGCGCAATAAAGATGGTAATGAACCGGCGCAATAATTACTATGAATTCCACATCCTGCGCAGGTGGGGCGAGAAGGAGAGAGGGGGGTGAGGGGGGGGGGTACGGCGCTTATTCGAGGAGCCGGTTGCTCGTGTGCGGGCCACTTCTGCTGAAGCTCGTGCACGTACCGGGCCACTCGACCCAGTTAAGCGCATTGAAGAAGAGAAATTTCGAACAAATGTTGGCGGAATTGAAAACGTACGGTACACGTATTTCTCCCCGCCGCGACGGATGTGGATGGAAGCCGGTTGAAGAGAATGGCGCAGTTTCGCCGGTTGAACGAATGGCTCGCGACGAAATTACGTAGCGTGCGCTACACACCTCTTGTCCTTACTCCTCAGCGGAGGATATTGGCGTCCATAAACCCGTGTTTATGTACTTTCGAGGACAATGGAGGCCCACCGCTTCTATTTACTAATTGTTCCACTTTTTTCCCTCCCCCCTCCCCTCCCCTCCCCTCCCCAACCCACTCCCTGGTAACTTCAGTAGTGCGGGAAAATGGAGTACCAATGCGACGGAGCTGAGTGCCGCGTTCGACGATTAATCGTCGTGGTCCAATAATACACGACCCCCTTTTGCGGGCCTTTTGAGAACCAGGAGAAAAGTGAAACGCTTACGGAAAACCAATGTCGTGCTGAACGACCGTGAGATCGAAGCTTCCCTTTCCTGCGGAGCTTTAACGACGATTGCTCGTACCGTGTACCGTGCATGGCATATAAATCACGTCTGGCTCGATACTAGCGCGGAGTTTTCACTTGGTTGCGTAAACACGTAAGATTGGAAGAAACGGTCGTTATGGGCAACGATTATAAATACTTGCACATAAATCAGATACAGGTTTTGCAGGTATCGTATTGCATTGATTTGTATCATATCCTCAAATCTCCTTCCACGATTTTCCTGAAATGTCTGATATTATGGTCGTGGGAAATTACGGGTCAGCTCATAAATCCTTTGTGTCAAACGTCGTTGTTGGGAGTAAAAAAGGAGAAGTCTCTGGAAATGCCATACCCTTCGTCCACCCTGGTATATTAAAATCCGTAGCACGATATGGATTAATGAATACAATTCTTTCGTTTGTAAATCTCAGAGAGTTTACGAGCGACTCAAACGATGCTTGGAGTACTTATGATCAATGTTTGGTTCATCGAAAGTAAGAGACTATTTCTGCAGGATAATCAAAAATATGAATGAAAGTAAATGACGAGGTATTGACGAACAGTGAAACTTATCAATATTACCAAAACCACCGACCAAAGAACCAAAAAACAAAAAAACTCATTGCTCCTCAAGATCACATCATCTACTTTCACTCAATTTACCAAGCAAGAAGACTAGAAGTATCATATTGAATAAAAATTATGGCAGTAGAGGGTTAACCCTAGAACTACCCAACTAGTCAAAAGACTGATCAGTCATTTCTTTAAAAAATCTTCATAACGATGAATTATCCGAGACTTTCCACGATTTCCATGCAATATTTGGATCATCGTATCGATTAACCAAAATTGCCTTTTACCTTTCCTTTAAAGACATATGTGGTGTTCTAAATATACTTCGAAAGTAGTTTTACTGTCAATATAATCACTGCCATTAAGTTGTGCACGCTTTTGTCGGCCATCTTGGATAGCACCTCGGTAGCCGCGCTGTTAAGGGAAAGAGGCGAGGCGAGGAATCGTTGGACGAGCATGTCGCTCCTGGGAAATAAAGGACGTGGAAGACGGTTACTGCCCCGTAAGACGAAGGGGAATCGACGAAGTGGGAGAAGCGAGGAAGGGTAGTAGCACGGAAAGGCCACGGACGGTGGCTTAAAATTTCAAATTCATTTACGGCCCGCCGCCGAGTTTTAATCCGCTTTAATTATGAAAAATTGTCGGCCGCCCATCGGCCAGCCCTTCCCTCCCATCCTCGCGCCTCGCCACCGCGCAGACATCGCGGAGTTTCCCTTTGTCCCCGTTACGTAAATTATCAGTTCGGCCTTACTCGCCGCGATTAATTGTCCATGATTAATCGACGCTGTATGTAATTATTCTGACTAAGTGGAGATTCCTTGCGCCGGCTCCTCCCGCGCTGAAAACCAACCGCGACCTTCGGGATCCGTAATTGTGGAGTAAGATCGATGTGGTTAATTACCGAGCGCGATTTTGATTGCGTTAATCGCACCAATGAGAAACTTTCGCCTCCCCAGCCATTCGCATATCGGCTTATATATGTTCCTCAAAGGTATGTATCGATCGTTGGCACCCTTCGATTTCCTTCCTCGTATTTGCTAGAGCGATACTTGTGCGTAAAAGTAAGCGATTTTTCGAATTGAAGTAATGTTCGAAGTGTACTGTTCGCAGTACTTTAATGATTCGAATAAAAGGTTCATTTTGTCAAGGTTTTGTCCTCTGGCGGTTTGTCGTTTAGTTTAGAAAAGGATATACGTAAGAGTATGATATAAGTAAGTGGGGGGTCTGAAGATATGAGAAGAGTAAACGAGAGGGAATGGCTGCTGGGATAATCAGAATAGAAAAGGGGGTTTCGTATAACGAGGAGAAGTCGTTTGGAATATATTAAGTAAAGAGTGCTCGAGTTTTGTGCAAGAAGTTTGATGGGATTTAAATCCACTACTATTATAGGAGTGAACACTGGGTCAGTTTAGCTGTCGAGTTTTGGGTTTTGATCACAATCCAACAGTATATAACAGGATAGAATTAATACTCACCTTTGGTCGCGAGAGTTGATGTCTTCCGTGCATTTTGTACTCGACGTTTCAAGGGCCCATCAGGATTTCCTCGGTGTCGCTAAACTTAATCTTCCGTTTGTTTAATCTCCTGAGATCCGTATCTAGCGATCTCCTCCTTGATTTTCCTTCCCGTAGGACTTTGCGCCAGTCGAACGAATGTTCAAACGGACGACTCTGAATGCTGGCCAGTGCCTCTGCTTGGACTTCCAGAAAATTGTAGATAACTTCCTCGTCCGGGTCGACGAAGTAATCCTTCAACGAACGAATGGCTCGCGATGAAAGTTTCTCCGAAAAGCAAGTCTGCCCTCGCGAGGACCCTTGTCGAATAATCTTGGAATCCTTTATACTAACTATATCGTACTTTAATTATATCGTACGATCGTTTAATGGCCGATCGTGACCCACGGTGAAAAGTTTTAAGTTTTGCCCCTTTTTTGAATCGAGATTTATGAGAAAAACCGACCAGAATTTACGTATCTTGGAGAAATTAACATATCTTACTCATATCGCGTTATTATAGTTTAGGTATAAACATTTGCACAGCGATTTACACACGCTGTTTCAAGTTTATGACAGTACTTGTACAATATAATGCAATTTCAATGTATAGAAGGAAAATATTGATTTCTAATATTGATTCTTATACTTATGATATTATTATATTTATACATGTTTTTTTTTCATTATTATCCTTTTGTTTGCACAATGTAATTTCATGAAAAAAAAAATTACAGTATTTTTTAATGTGTTTTATGGAAAACCGTGATCGAACAGTACGAGGGCGCTTGCTTCTTCCATTTTGAATGTTTCAATCTCAAAAGCACTCCGGAAGCTCGAGTTAAGGATACGAAGGCACTTATTTGCTTAACTTCGTAGAATTACAAGCTTTCGGATAAAACGGAGCATCGTCTTTGGGGGCAAGAAAAATCTGCGACAAACGACGAACTCACTTCACATCGCAAGAAAAAAGATTTATTCCAGTTACGCGCGAATAAAGTGGATCAAGGTCTGGATTTTCACACGAAATTTCTGCGCTTTAAATTCCTCCCATAATTTCCATGAATATGTTCCAAGAATTCAAAAATTTCAAAGATTTTTTCATGCAATATATTATATATATATATATAATATAATACTCAAGGCTAAATTAACTTAGCAGTTGATATCGAAAACCAGAGAAAGAAATAAAAACTCGATCGATGAAGAGAGTACAGAAGAATGATTCAGCATCCACCTGCCAATGGAGCTTACCTGTACTTCCTTCTGCAGGATCGTATCTGTCGAAACGAAATGCTTGGCCGCGACACTCCTCCGCTCCTGACCAGAATCCACGAGCGATAGGGATGCTCGTTTGCGTTCCTGGTGCTGCTCTGGAAAGAGAAAGGCCACGGTCCCCTCGAAGATCTTGTCCTGCAGCTGCAGGGTCTCGCGTATCTTGCGCTTCTTCCTTCTCGCCTCCTGGCGCAATTTCAAGATCGGCGCACGTTGCTTCTCCAGCTCGTCCTTGCGCAGCCCCTTCTTCTCGAGGATTACTCGCTGCATGCGCATCAGTTCCATCGACTTCCAACGGGTCTTGGCATCCTCGATGAATTCCCAGGGCCTTCGAGTCTGAGCATAATCGTAAAGCACGATTCGGGGATTTACCTGATCTCCATTTTATCGCCACAAACTTTTCTTCACGATTGATGTGGACTTTCGATCGAACGTGCGTGCGTAGAGCAGGAGTGTATTTTTAGGGAGTATATTAGAGACGCTTTACGGTCTAATACGATTAATTGGCTTTCTGAATTTTTTCAGGTTTGCTTTCCAAAGTACTTAATCGCCGAAGTTTTTATGTTTAAAATCAATTTTCTTAATAATTCGGCTTAATGCCAGTAAATGAGGCGTGCTTTGATGGTTACTGAATAATGCATGATCTTTCGCAAAAGCTAATGAGATTAGGTTCGTAATCTAAAGGAAATTTGTGCGATAATAGAATTTCGTCATCTAAAACGATGTGGTTCATTAAACTTTTTTGCAGGGATATTTTTATTTAAAAAACAATCTAGAAAACAATGTAGGCGTTGGAAATAGAGAATTACCGTGAAGATCGATTCTGTATGTTACTAAGTCTGAGTATGTTACCGAGCCTTCACAAAAATCTCTATTTTTTAATCGTGAATTTATGCCCTCACAAATTTCGATATAGTACGCCTTAAAAAAAAAAAAAAAAAGCAGAACAGTTTTTGAACAGAAATTTTTACGGCGCAATTTGATGTAGGGATTTATGGTTTGTTAACAATTTACGTCTATTGTAAAGGCGCGCGTGGAGTCCTTTTTTTATGTCTATCACAGTGCCGGCGCGAAATATCGATGCGTTTGCACGGCCTGGGATAAACTACGCTGGGGCGATAACTTTTCCTCGAAATTCGCGGTGTGCATAATACCCCTTTTATGATCCATTTCATTGGATTTTTCAATGCGGCCCGTTTCCCCAATCGAGATGGCTGCTCGCAACAAATAATTGACCGGATGATTGCGCATAAAGATTAATTACTCAAAGAGTCATTGGCTGGGAGCAATTGTCGGGGTAATTATCGGATCATTCATTCGTAGTGAATAATTATCCGTACGATCGTCGGAATATGACGCTCGGCTTTAGTAATGGCCACGTCCGGTGCATGTGCTATCTGATTTATAAATATGCAATCTCGCATTTCCCGCTTCCCTCCTTTTTATCCCTGAATTATATAAATCAAGAACAACGGATCCCCTGGCCCTTGCCCATCGATTACTATTCGTGACGCGGGCACTTTTCGGGCGGACGTTAAAAATCGGCGTTTCTTCCTGGAAACTGATATTCGCAATAAAAAGCGCGATGCTCGTAAAAAGTGCTCTCCTTGGGAAGCATTTTTTGTTTTTTGGCGGTTAGCACGAGAGTGAGCCCGAAGGGCGCTTCACGTACCAAAATCGACTTTTTGGAAGCAGTCAGACGCGCTGCCGCTTCAGCGATCTCAACTTTCATTTTTTCTTCCGCTTCCAAACGTTTCTTCTCCGCCTCAGCGTCGGCTAATCTCTTCTTTCTCTCGATATTCTCCAGGTTGCTTTCGCTCCACGATTTTTGCCAGGCTTGAAACTCCTTTATCTGATCATACAGTCAGGTACACCCTTCCATTTACTTTAAGCGCTCAAAATTATCTCAGAAGTAGACCCACTGAGACGCTTTTATTTACTATTCTCGAGACGCATTTAGCGGCCATTAAGTGATATTTGAAATTAAGACAGTATCTCTCTTTAACTGTATTTTACAGTTCCCATTCATGAAATAGTACTAAATTTGTATTAGCTCACTGTCAAATGTTTTCAAACCAGTAAAAAAAATCCGGAACTAAGAATTATATATCTGTATAAGAATTAAAAAGTCTTTCTATTCATACATCGTATCTTTTTCACCTTCAAACGAAACGTGATTTTAATCATTAGTCACATACCTTGAAAGAGCTCTAGTAACGCGGTCCAAAAAAAATACTCATGGAATTTTCATATATTTCTAGTCCTTCTTATATCATTAAGCTATATCTTTGTTAATGTACGAAAGTAAAAAATCGATGCTGCGTCTCACCCTATTTGCCTGTCTATCGATAAAATTCCTCGTCCAGTGGATGTCGGCCACGTCGTAGGTTCGTAAGCTCGCAGGGGCTACGTGCATCCTGAGCGTGCCGTTGAAGTCGCAAAATCCGACGCATTGCGGATTTAGGGGTAGGTCGTGCGTGTGGATGCCCGTAATTATGCGCCCGGACAAACTTGGGGCGAAACACGGCTCGTGGCTCTTCACGATGAAGTCCCAAATCTCCACGGTGCCGTCCATTCGCGCTAGGATCAAAACAGCAGGGCGAAAACCGCCCCAGGAACAAGCCGTGTACCTGTACGTCACGAACGAGGACACTATGGTTAATGGGCTTTCTGCTATTAGCAACGAGAAAGCGCTGAGAATAATCTTCTTTGCTCGAAACTTTCTCTGCTGCGGTGCAATATAACTAATACTTGGATCAAATCGTCGATTGCGAGACATGGAAATGAGTTGTATTTATAGGAGTGGAAAGTCATGAGATCTTCGTGCGAAATACAATTAAAGGCTCATATATGTCTACAATGTAAAGGCGGCGAAAGGCAATTGCGGTAGCGGTTATTCATCGCCATTCGAGTTGCTGCGGTAATTTAATGTATCGAATATTAATATGCTCCGATCTCCCATTTAAGCTCCGGTGTATATTTCAAGAGAGTCCCTGGAATTAATTACACATTCTATTTATAGATTTCCCCATAAATATCGACAAAAGCAAGGTTTACGAAAAGAAAACATCTAAGTTCTTTACTCCGTTTTTACTTCCGAACTAAAATAAAGACATACCGCGCACAATTCTCTGCAACACTTTCCAAGAAAAAAGGAGATATTACAAATCCGCGAAACCTCCACTCCCGAGTATTGATTCTATCCTGTTTACCCCTTTCGCTGTTATAGACGAAATTCAACGTTTACCGGAGATGCTGATTGTAGGTTATGGTCAAAGAATCTCCTTCCACAAACTATTGCTATACCAGCAACATATAAAATAACGCTTTACTTTTCTAATATCCTTTATCTCATTAAAATATCTTTAAGAATAAAAAGAATCACGAAGATTTCTTGAAACGGAGGATTAAAATAGCTGCCAGAGAATAGGTTAGAGCCAAAGCGTGCGTTGCAAATGGCCGCCTAGTTACCCGCCATTTTGGGACGTTCGAAAAGATGTCGGTCGATAATCGTTTTAACGCTTCGAGGCAAATATGCCGGGCTTTCCCCGAAAATAGCTTTGATTACGGGCCAGAGCCGGGCCGGCGTGTTGTGCAACCGTAAGTTATGACTGTATTGTCATGCGGATCATACCGAAAGTTCGGCGCGCCCGACTACCGAAAACTATGCACGGCCCGCGGATAGGAGAACTGCGTAGGCGCTTGCCTGGCAATACGAAATGCTACTGTTGCAATTACATGCTGCACATTGCCGCGATTTATCGCGCTGGCTGCTCGTTATTTTTACACACCGGGACGAGGCGCACCGGCCCATTGTACCGACGAACGTTTATGTATATTCATGGCGCCGGCTCGTTAACCGCCGCTATTGACGTCCCACCTGAAGAACTTATTTCGTCCGCGGGCAATTAACGGCGCCGAAAACCCCGCTCGCTCGTCACCTCGACAAAGCGGCGCGATGAACGCTCGATAAATGTGCCTGCACGACGATGGGGACCTTCGAGGAGGGACTGGATTTTGATGGCCTTTAAATATCCGATCGGGACAAGCGGTTTAGCTCTTTGGATGACTCTTTGGATAATAGTAAAAATAAAAATAATGATGATAATAACATTTTGGACTCTTGGGATAGTATAGTAGGAAATTCTTTTGTTTTGTCGAGAAGAATAATACTTTGAAATTTGTTCTTGTACTCCCGTTATATTTAGGTGCATTTTAGTGATTAATATTGTGTTTAATGTGCCGCGTGAAAATGAAGTTGATCATTTGATCAAATGTATTGGAAAAGAGACGTGGCTATTTGAATTAAAGGCTTCTTGAAATTAATTTTGAATTTCTCTTTGGCAATAGTCGAGTTTTGTTAGACCTGACCAAGGTATGCGAGTTTAAGAAAGCTCTTACATTGTTCAGGAAATATCGAAATGGTTTTAAAATCGAGGATACATGTTTAAAGACAAACCTTTTGTTAAATCAAAGTATGACAGCCTTCGTTGTATTACGTGCATGATGTACAATAGAAATGTACTTATCGAGTGTATTTTGTTCACTCGAAGTCAATAGCCTACCCAATTTGCGACTTCTTCCAGATAAGGGGTTCGCCAAAATCTTCCCTCCAAACGGCGAAGATCTTTCCCCCGACAGTGGCTATCACGTCGGTGTGATACTTGGACCTCACGGTATGCGTCACTGGGCCATCGTGCATCCTCTTAATCCACTTCCATCGACACACTTCACGGTTTACGATTACGTCCGTTGTAAATTCGAAGCCCTCCCACGTAATGCAGCCAAAGTCACCTGTTCGTACGCGACAGATAGGCATTGAATAGTCAAAACGACTGGAGTAGAAAATTCCTTGTACAGAAATTCTTACACTTCTTCATCCCTTTCATACCCAGATACATTATTTTTTTTTTACCAGAAACTCCACCATAGATAACGGATATTTACGAGGTTCAACGAAGCAATATCGTATTTTCAATAATTAATCCCAACATAAGAATGTAAAATTATCCAAGCCCCCTTCAAAAGCGTTATTTTATCTGTAATTATTCATGCTTTTCCAGAGGGCCGATGTATTGTGCTGATGTATTCCGGAGAAATTTGCAAAAGCCGGTATATTGGCTGACGGGTATTAAGTTGCTTAATAAAGCATTTATCAGTCTATTTTTACATAAATCTACATTTATAAAAATACATTAATATCGCTGTGCTCGAAATGCCCCGAATCGTGCGAGTAAAGGAATGAGGCTGTTCAAAGGGCTGTCAAAGGACGAACCTTCGACGGTGCCAACGAGCATCTCGGGCTTCATCTCGAAATCAGGCTTCTTGACGACAGGCTTGTAATATCTTCTGATCGTGATGTCCTCCGAGAGGGGAAACGGTTCCACCTGTTCTTTGTGGAATTTCGGTCTGTACATACTCAGGGTCGTTATCACCGGACGTCGACTTTCGTCGGGATATTGAACGACGAGGATGTATTCCGGCCTGAAGACACGATCGAGGGCTTTGTACGGGGAGATGGATTGCTCCAGCGCTTCCGGACGAGGCACTTGCCTCTGCTTCTTCTGAGCCTGCTTGCTCACTTTCTTCGAAGGGCGCCACCTTTTCACGCGTCACTTCATATTAATAATCTACCACCGTGAGTTATACATTAAGAGCGCAACTTTGCGTCCGCTGTTTTTTTTCCCCGAAATTCGAGACTTTTTTAAAAAAAAACTGGTTATACATTTATGATTCAAGGTATTGCCCATCAGTATCCACTACCTTCTCTCACCTTTCATGAGAGATTTTACCGCTTAAAGCATCCATAGAAAAACGACAGAAGCAAAGCTGCACGCCTAATACCATAAACACCCATGAGTTCATTCAGCGAAGTTCATATTCAGCGAATGATAGAATCGCGATTCGAAAGGATTCCAAAATCAACAATCGAGGACCCTTATCGTGCACAACAGAGATCGCTCACCTCTCAAAACATCCGTTCATTTTAATATCCGCGCTGCAGAAAGAACGCTTTATTATTCAATTAAATTTCCATGAATTTAAAGCATAAGACAACACCGCGGCAATGAGCATGGAGGCGTGCGCTGTGATAATGCGCGCGATGTTTCGCAACGCACGCTGTGCGAGAATAATGAGACGCGGCCGTGCACAGCGGCGCAGTGTACCACTAACAATGACAAATTTCAATTTCGCCTTTCTTATATTCCCAACGGCGCCACGATCGAGGAAACGCTCCCCTCGCAGCCGGGAAAGCAATATAGCCGGTGGGAATAAAGTGGTGCTTAAAAAAAGAGTGTTTTGCGAACTGCGCGCAACAGTCGGTAGCCTTCAAAGCGCGGTATCGCAGCGGCGGTCATATTGTTCCGGCCAGGATAATGAGACAAAAGCACGGGCCCGGTATCTCGGGAATTAATGCCGGGGAAACTGCGCCTCGATTATCGAAGGCTTTGAAAAACAAACCATTTCGCCCTGATACGTTTTAAGTGGTCTCGCATCGGGCTTGGCCAACGCGGAAAGACCGGCCGAGTAATAACGGGGATTGGGATAAAGGGGCGATGCCATTGCGAATACCGCGAATCCCCGTGATCGAGGGACGATAAACAAAACATTGCTTATTTGCTCGGAATTAATGGGTTACAAATCACGGTCTGTGGAATACGTACGTCAAACGAGCGTTCACGTTTATTTATACTCGCGCGTCTATTCGTTTGAATTATGTCGGCCCGAAGGCTCGTTTAATCCCCCTCTTTGCGTGATTCGCTTGGCGGTTGATCTTCCAGAAATGATTGTAGTGCACTTTGTCGCGGTTGATTTTGCACATCGTCGTTGGCAATTAATCTGAGACTTGTCCTTCGATGCACCTTCGAATCCATGGAATCTATAGTGTAGGCACGGCGAAGGAGTATCCAACGATCGCGCATTACGAAGCAGAATATTTTATGCGAATATCCAACGCTTTCTTTCCTTTTTTTATTTTTCTTCCGTTATAAGCTGCCGCGGTCATTTGCCCGAGATTGCTCCTAAACCGCCATGACTGTAGTATTCATATTCCATGGAAAAATGCAGAGTAGACGCGCGGAATTTGAACCCGGCTCATTCCACCGGTAATACGGATTTCCATTCCGTGAAACTTTGGCGTTCAAAAATTCTACATTTTTTTCCAACCAACGCTGGCTTTTCGTGCGCGAACAGCGCTTCTGGGAATTAGCGTGAAAATCAGCAAAGGAAGGTACGGTCAGGTACTCATATTACATTATCTCTGCTAAGAGAATCCCATTCGTCGATCACGTCTATAAACAAAAATACACAGCTATGCGCATGCGCGTGGAGGCATACGTCAAACTTGGAGCGGCAAAATGACAGACGCCATTGAAAAATCCTCGAAAATAAAACCGACGCTTACAACGAATAAAGATTTCCACTCGATGTAATTCCTATGCTATGAAAACTCGAAGGGGGGGAGAGAAAGGAGCGAGAAATCGACGATCGGTGCTCATCGAGATCGCGAGGTTTTCTCGATCCTGGGAAGGGTTAGAATCGACGGTTGAATACCAGTCGAGGAGAAACTGCCCGCCCATTTTCGGACCCATATAGACGTTAACTCGTGGGGATCCGGGTGGGGCGCCAAGTTGCTGGACCATTACAGTTCCCCAGACCGGAGAGTTTCTTAAGAGGGATGACGACGAGGCGGGTACTAAGAGGGGGCGCAGTCCAGGAGCGAGGGTTCGAAAGGCGGTGGCCGGAGGGGATGGAGATGTTGCCTTTCGCCGTTTAGCCTGCGACAAGTTTTGCACCGGGGCGTGGACGAACATTCGAAGTCGGTAACTTTGAACCTCGCGCGGCGATTGTACAGAGATTATCGGTGGTCACCAATCGTTGACTAGGATTATCGAGGTCATATGCCAACAATTCCAATTTGTCCACTTTCACACAGCAGCGAAAGACGAGGGACTACAGAGGCTTGGCTATCAAACGGCTCTTCGTATCCTTGAGGAGACGTGTTCGTATCGTATACCTTATTTGTGCCTCTTTATTATCTCTTTTACGAAGTTATGCAGATTTAACAGAATTTCAAACCAAGGTGTTTGATCGAACATTCTGCTTATCCCTGAATTGCTCGACAATGCAATTATTGATTTATACCACTGAATCTTTGATACGTGTATGCATCTATCGACCTGCTATTATCAACACGGTTTGAGTGTACTCTCTTTAGAGATTTGATAGTGAATTTCTATACATACTTAAAATCACAGTTTAACATGAACTTACGTAGAAGAATAACATTTCAAATAAATCAAATGTACAACAATTTGAGTTTACAAATAACTCTTTAACTTTCAAGTTCTGATAATCCATGGTATACTGAAGCAGGTAGAAGGTTATGAGCTTCAAATTCCATTGTACGCGTTTAAAACTTGAATTACGCGTCGTTATATCGCAAACTCTTTCCGAGTATTAAAGTATTGCACTTACTTCAAGTCCCAGAAGGCAATGGTGCCGTCCTCACTGGCGGTTACAAATTGCAAGGACAGATCGTCGGGGCTCGTATCTTCCGGTAAAGACCTGATCCTGCCGTTTTTATCGACCTTGTGATACGAGGATACCCAGATAATTTGGGTTATGGCTCCCTTCTGACTATATTTATGAGAGGACATAGTTGCCGGCTGGACCACCGACGAGCCGATTGCTTCCCTCATCCACCTTGTCAGGCTTTTCATCGCAATTCTGTATTTCACTTGGGCACTAGTATGCACTACGACCGCCTCCACTTGCTCGATCTTCCCAGGAATATGCCAAATGGCAACCTAAGAGATTCCAAAATATATCACAGTGTCTTCCGAATTTGATCTATACTCCTTTAAAACTCAGCCGCAAGTATATTCAATCATGATTGAAATTCAAAAGCCAATACCCTACATCTATATAACTTATACCACTACAGAAGTCTCCATATTCATTTCCATATCGTGCCCCTTAAGGCAAACTTTAATATACATGTTGTTAAAAATACATTTAAAAAAATACATGATTAAACTCAGTGTTCATATGCGACAGAATCTCATTCTCTGTAGTCTGAATTAACGATCAAAAATAGGATTTCACAAGGTGCTCCAGATCTCCGAAGCTTGTAACAACATCGGTTCCAGTGTCCTGTCCCAGGCCTGGTTAAAAACCATCACAATACTCTCGTTTATTTAATTATGCCTTTTTATAGTCCAAGTTGGATCTCAGGAGTGCCATTCCCCGACATGCTTGAGATCTTTAAGTCCCATAATGGCGCTAGTTCTATTTTCCTACCTGACCGTTGGCACAGCCACCGATGATGATATTACCATCCAGGGGACAAGTGGCGACTGCCGTTACTTCCCTCGGGCACTCGAGGACCAACTTCGGCGTGAGACAGTCGCTAAAGGACCACACCAATACCCGGTTATCGCCACCGTGGGCGTCGAGTACCTGCGCGGAGAAATGCGATAGCGGACTCGGTGCATGCTTAATGATTCCGGTCCGTGAATAACCAGCTTGTTAATTTTAACGTGGAAACTTTTGTGCCCCTGGCCCGATCAAATCGACGCACGGCCAAATTAGGGGGCTAGTGCCAGATATGCACGGGGAAATAATTGATACTGCATCGGGAATTGCTGTTTTAAAATTATAATTCAGCCGGATGAATGATTATAAACGCGAACATCGGGAGTCGATAGTTGTACGTATCGTAAGCGTGATACGCGGTTGTATTAATTATGTAGCAGTTCTCAGTTGAATAAAATGCATACGATGGCGGTCGGTGGAAATTGTTAATTTACGATGCACGCTCCTCGCTTACACTGCTCGAAAATTGATATAATTTTACAACATTAATTGGATGCAGGTTCTGCGCGCTGGGTTATTTGAAAAGGGTTCCTTGATTATTTCTGATAGGACTTTTAGGCTAGAGGAATCGTACCTCGATTTGCAAAATTTTTATATACTTTTATAGAGAACAGATCGATATCAATGGTTTGATGGTTTTATTAGTTGTATATTTGAACATACGAGGTCGTGATTGGAATTTTAACGATCGATGCGCAGTTGTTCAAATTTTATCGTGGTCTTGAAGCTTTATGGTATTTTTTTTTTAAGGTAATACAGTAATTCGTTCAGGAAAATATTACTTTTTCGTGCGGTTTTGGTCCTACGAGATGTTCGGCCTTCGCATGTTCCGCGTAAGCAGCGACTGGTACTCCGGTCCATAGTGGATGCCAGGAAAGATCGCTGATAACTTTTTCACCGGTCAGTTTACCAGCGTGATAACTCTGATGTTGAGTGTAAGTCATCGGGACCGTGGTCTGCGTGTCCTTCTCGTTTACAACCAAGTTCTGATAGTCGTTCGTGTAGATGTCCCAAGTGGCATTTAAAAGCGTCTACGTGCATCAAATTAACGTCAACGATCGTCGCAAAACTGTTAAACGCACAACTTCGCTTTCGTCGGTTTTTTCCGAAACTCGAGGCTTCATCGTAAAAAACCAGTTATCCATTTATGATTCAAAGTATCGTTAGTCACTACTTTATCTCAACTTTCCATCTCTACTGATCGCTAAAGCTATCTATAGAAAAACAACGGAAGCAAAGTTGCACCCTCAATATATACAACATACAAATATACCTCAATACACATAAATCAATATATACATAAACGCACAGTTACCAATTGTATACTTAAAAAACATAACCATTTTGTGGCTCGAGGACTTTTCAGATCATACCATACCCTAAAGGGTCTTATCGATAACACAAAAAAACCCCTAAATTCGTAGCCCACTGGTAAGTCGATCGAAACATCGGTATTCTAGAAAAAAAAATCATACCTCCATCGACCAAAGGTACAAAATATTTTACCAAACAAGTAGTCGAACCCATCGGTAACTGTCCTTGGCTGGGTGAATTCGATCAATTAAGTTAATTACGCGATCGATAATAGTAGCTGACCGACCTGTTCGCACATTTCATCGGTGTAGCGGCGAAGAAAGTCCTTCAAGGACTCCGTTTGATCCTCCGTGCAGGCGGCGAGGTCGATCTGCTGATATTCGTATCGATATTGGAACCAGGAATTCGCCGGAATCGACGGCGTCGTTTGAGCCTCGCCCTCTCGGGTCTCCGGTGCGACCTGCGTGGTCCTGCTTACCAATCGGCGAGGAACGTTCTCGAATGTTTGCCGATACGGCAGAAGTTCGATATAACCGTCCCTTTGCTCGTCGGCCTTCCTGTCCACCAGATTTGGCGGGCTGGCAAGCAGGTCAACCGTGGAGGCCACCTGGTACCGATATAACGCGGTCATCGGTCTTTGACCAAGTCGATGAGCCACGAAAATTCCCCCATTAATGCAATGCCCCGCAAGTTGGCCGATTATTTAAACCGGGGACCTGCCAGAGACGCCTGCAGAATTTCCGCCCCAGCGAGGCTGCGTTGCTCCGCCATTATGATGCACGCATAAGCGTCACGAATGCTGGATCCCGCTTTTGGTGGAATATCGTGCAGGATGTATGATATTTCGATGATATTGATTTTGTATATAGTATAGCGTTCGCGTTCTTCTTAAGTAAATTGTGTTATGAATCATGGATTTTGGCAAGTTGGTGCGGTGTTAAGTGGAATACTGTATATGTATAATATATATTTTAGGAAAATTGAACGTTTATACTTTGTCGCAACTGTTTTATGAGCTTGTCAAGGGTAAATAGAGAATTACATTTTTGTAGCGGCTATCGATCGTATATTGTAAAACGCGCGGTTTTAATACGCGTTACAAGTACAAGAAGGTTATAGGGTCGTATCTCATGAGATTTAAGAAATCTTTTATATGAATTCTATCTACTTTCATCCCCATTTTTATATCCACGGTTGTGAAGCAAAGCACGTATCGATTCGTAATCGATATTAATCAATTCGATTGCGATATTGATAAATTGCATAAAAATTAAAAAAATCCGTGTAATTAGACGTTATGAGGAGCCAATTTCGTATAAAAAAAAACACACGTAAAAAACAACTCCGATGAGAAACGTGCATAAATGCATTCGCGTAAGAGAGTCTAACCTCGATCTCGAAGAGGGGTCTTCGTTTTTTGACGAGGCTGTCCTCGATCTCGATGCCGCTTCCGAGATCCTGCCACTCGCCCGCCGGTTTATAGACGGCGTTTCGAACGCGATTCTCGTGATCCTCCCTTTCCAGCTGGATACGCCGCACCACTTCGTCTCTTCCCTCCTCCGTCAGGCAGATGTAAAACTGAGCCTCGTCCGTCAGAGACGGAGCGTAGCCTATGAGAATCCTCGGGTCCGGAAACGCGTGAATTTCGTCCTTCATCGATAGGAAATCGCTGCTCTCCTCGTGCAGATCGATGTTGTCCTCGATGATCTCCTTCCTGACGTAGACCCAGGGGTATTCGGTCGTCACGTTTTCCCCGATGACACAGCCGATTATCTTCTGCGTCAGCGGAGACAAGTTTATCCTGGCGATTCCGCGCGCGCCCTACGAATCGTTCTCTTTGATTTTTTCTTCCTCTTGGAAATACCAGGAGCTCAGATTTCTTCGAGGATCTCCCGACGCTCGGGATCAAAGGATTTTTATCCGATGCTTTATGCGTGTATGGAGAGTAACGCGTTATACTAGAGTTCGAGACACGTGCAGAAATATACGATGAAATTTAGATAGTGGTGTATGCCACTCTGATTCTAAAAAGCAATAGTAAATTTAAAGGTGCATACTAAGATTTGTATCTATCATCGTCAAATTATACTTGACAGTATTTACGATATATTCAGAATGTCTATTAGTCCAAAAAAAAATATAACGATATTATATAAAAATATAATACATAATAAATAAATAAAAAAGCAAGATGGATGGACAATTTCATAAGCGTCATTATCGATATCGAGGCAAACGCATGGAAATACTTAAGTTGCTCAAACAAGATGGCAGTTTTATAATGAAGAAAGATAAACAGGGTAGGAACGAATAATTGAGTTCAGCGTGGCACGAATCAGAGGTAGATATGTAGTAAATTCACCATCGAGACGGAATAACGAATTTTCATTGGCGGCTCCGCGGTGACGTCCGTCGTGCTAAGCTTCAGGATGTCGCTCACCGAAGGCCCCGAAGAGGCGTACGAATCGAGCTCATAGATGGTCTTCCGTCGTTCCATCGGCTCTTCGATTTCTATGCGAACTTTCTTCTTCGCCTCGACCTCCCAGTCCCTCTTCCCTGCTGAATGCCGGAAGGGGGTAAAGGTTATTTAAGGAAAATCGGGCGGCCAGCTGAAAGGGCTAATAAAGGCGAAATTATGCGAGGAATACTAACTTCGGCAACATCGATCTGCCGAAGGACGATTCCCTTTTTACTCCACTGAAATTACGACACGATTCTTCCTCCCCTTGCTTCTGTTTTTTTTTTTGCCTTTTTCGCGCCTTTTACCCCGGCAAAATTGAACATCCCCCATCCACTCCTTGGCCAACCGTGAATCGCGCATTGGCAGAGGGATAATTATTGCCCGTATCGGAAAGGCATAAAGGCCCTTTTTCCCCCACCATTGCCATCCCCCTCCCCCCTGCGTTCTCCTGAATACTTTGCGGTCTTAGGTGAAAAGTTAAAGGGGCGATTATTCGAGGATAAGGTTATCGGAGATCCTACCTTCCTCCGGCGCGGACCATTCCTCCCCTTCGATCGAGTGTTCGTAGTCATCGGCGTGGAACGATTCATCCTCGTATTCGTGCTCGTTAATCACCCTCTCGTCCATATTTTCGGTTCCCGTGGACGTCCGTTCGGTTCCCTCCTCCTCCTCCGTGGAATTTCCCTGTTCCTCGTACATTACGCCCTCGATAAGTTTGCACGTTTCAGCGATCCAGCGGCAGGGGATTATATCAGGGCGCTGCTGACGCTTGAAAAGTTTGGTTAGAGCGATTTAAAAGGTGGAGAGTCATTTATTTGCCGGGGCAGGGCTCCTTTACTGCATTCAATTGGTCAGAAAGGAAGCCCCGGGAATATTCTCGGTCTGCTGTGATTTTCGCGATGCAATTTTCCGTTCCGCCGAACGCGAACGTTTGATCGCTCAATGCGGATAAAAGAATCGTAGGCTAGCTTTATGCATCGTGCTGTACGCCTCCATCGCGATTGCCAAAGGCGGCTCTTGATAATGGCGAGGTATTCCTTCGAGGGAATAATTCTACTTAACGCTAGAGCTATCAGCCACTTTCTGGGCATATTTAGAACATCACATACATCTTTAAAAAAAGGGGAGAGTAAGAGGAAATTTCAGTAAATTAAAATGGTCATGTAAATACTGCATGAAAATCATGGAAAATCTAATAAATCTAAAGAAATCATGGAAAATCTAAAAAAATACATACAAAAAATACAGGACTACGATTTTTTACAGAAACGACTCACCAGCCATTTTGACTGGTTTGGTAGTAGTATTAAATACGCGTAGATAAGTACGTATACTCGAACGTGTATAGATTCTAAATAAGGATTCAGAGGAGAGCGTTTGTTCGATAAAAGGAGTATTTTCACTCGACGCCCATCGCAAAGACCAAAAGTGACTCGCTCGTTTGTCTAATTTGCCTGATGAAATTTAACGCGAAAAACGGCCATAGTTTTGGCCACGTCCGACAAGTCGTCCCTCCGGGGGCTGTAGTTAGAAACGGAAAGCCGGACGTCCTTTTTCGCGTAAGAAAAAAGGGCCAAACCGATGGGTCCGCTTAATGAACGTCATGGCTGATTGACATTTAATTCTCGCAAGAATTTCCCTCCTTTGAGCGGCTTGAAGCAGGTGCTCGCGGAGAAAAGGTCACCGGCGGGCCGCAAAAAGCTAATTGCGTTTCCCCCGCCTTTGCCTCCTATCTGGCACCTCCGATAATTAAAACCACTTTTTGGAGTTAGGAATTCAATCGAACTACTGGCCTCACGAATGACGAAGCTTCGATCTTTTTCGCCCTTTCGGCATTCCGCGAGGCCACTCGGCCTTCCAATGCTTCCGGAAAGAAGCGGGCTCATCGTCGATAAACAGGGAGTTAAAATCACAAAGAGACGTTTTTGTCATTTAATCAGCCGCACCAGCTTTGTTCTCTCCTCGTGGAGTTTTAGTGCTCGTTCCAATGCACCTGAGGACTGTTACTTAGTTTGGAGCTAGAAGGTCTGTGTAGAACGAAGTTTAGTAGAATATAGATAAAAATTAAAGGATCATAATTTACTGATATTAATTTTATTATATCAGGATGTGTATTTTAGTGGGAAGATTATCGTTTGCTTAAGAAACACTTGTGCACTGTGATTTAATAAAATGGTGCAAAGGCAGAAGTGATTTGGAAAAAAGTTTCACGCAAATATTAGAGATATTCAATATGCATGTAATTTATTATACGGTACAAACCAAGATACTGCATTTTCTTTCGAGTCACATCCTAGTGTATACATACTTCGATATCAACAATTTTATACAGCAAACCCTCGTACTTGCTACAATATGTATTAACTTCAAACGTTTCTCTTTTGAAACAACTCCTAAATATAGTCCTAGCGGGCAATAACTTCTTACACTCAATAATTCCTACTTATGACAGACTTAAAATATCAGCCCTCAGAACGATATCGCGCGTGAGAAGGTCAATAACCTTGTTCTCTGATAGGTCAATAATTAAAGTTTATTAAAATTCAGGAACAAATAAAATAGAAACTCTCGATTACAAGATACTCAATTAAGCCATACGAGCACTCTTTCAAATCTCTTCCTAGTTCGCGCGAAACTCGTTGAGCACCCCTGTCCCCTCGCGCCATTATTATATCCACGAGTCGATCATGTCGAGAATAAATAAGCCTCGCTCTTCCGCCGTCGATTATGTATCGCGGTGCATCGCGTGCATCTTTTGAGGTCAGGCCGGAGCAAGTGCATCCGAGGGCGGGAAAATAGGTCAGGTGAAAGTGCATCGTGGGTTAACGACGTAGGGAGGTCGCATCCGACGTACGTGACCCGCGACGCCGTACAAGAGCGACAGGTGCACCGTCGTCGTTAATCGTTATTACGCGTATAAGGTGCTATAAGGGGTCGCGCTTGATCGCCTTTATCCGCCTCCCCCCTGCCGTCCCTGGGGAGTCGTCCCATTCAGGAGACACGACTGGAATTCCTGAGCGATCTTCACTGCGAGTTGTCTCGTAAAACGACAAGAGGGAAGAAATTTATGCCGGCTACAGAGCACAAAGCGCCTCGATCGCTTTCGAGGGAAGTGTAGCCACGGAAACGTTTGGCTTCTTATGCCGGCTTTCCACGATGTGGAACTGCAGATTTCTGGCCCTTCCCCTCGGTCCTTTACCAAGGTACGTCGCTAACATGTGGTCTGACGTATCTCGTATATCCAACGCGATGGTAATGTAGGAACCTGTTTTTCCTGTTGAGGTTTATATATTATAGGTTATGTCAATGGGAATATACTTATAGTGTACTGAATTATATAAATGTGTAATATATATTTTCTTATCCGCTGTTGCTGAAAGGCAACGAAGGAGCTACGTTTAACGCTAAATATGCTAGACATTTTCTCAATATGGTTAAGTGTACTATGGTAATCTTTAAAGAAATCGAGGGTAAAGAATGTATATCAATGGTGTGGAGGGATTGAACGATGGTGGTTGGGTTAGTGTATTTTTTTGCGAGCGACTGGTGTTGATGTGTGAAGATACTTTATTAATATTAGCATGATACAGTCTTATTCTATATGCTGGTTTTTTACTTTCGCTCTTTGACTCTAACTCTTTACTCTGCTCTTTGACTCTGACTCCTCTCTGTACTCTGGTCTGCTCTCTACGACTCTCTGTAACAACTAACTCTCTTCCGGGCTACGCCCTTCTTGCCTCGTGTCTCTGCATGCAGCCCCTGTCATTCGCACACATTCACACACACACACACACACACACACACACACACACACACACACACACACACACACACACACACACACACACACACACACACACACACACACACACACACACACACACACACACACACCCATCGACCACGTGCATTCTTCGAAACCATGCGTCACCTAAAACTAAACCACGTTACAATCGCTCTTCTCTCATCCCCTTACAGCCCACTCTAAAACCACACCTATACTCCAAATATTTACCCTAAAAATTATCCTCAAAAACTATACTTGTGCTCTAAAATATTCATCCATTCTCACATTAGACATATTTTATTTTCACATTACCACAATAGATCAATATAATCGTCTCGAGAACGCACAGTACAACGTAATACAATACAAAATCTCAAAAAGTCTTCCCTCCCAAAGTCGAGGAACCTTTCAAAGAAACGTACCCACCGCTCACTTTGACCGATTCGGTAATTTAAGCCTCGGAGGAAATTCGAGGCTTTTCGAATATTTCGCGCTGTCCCATCGGGGCACCGCCCCGAGACTGGAACGTCGCCGTTGGATCCGCCTTATGGTTGAACGATGACTTCCATTAGTCTTTCCGCGTAAATCACTTCCCCGATAAACCGTGAAACGGGAGCGGCCTTTAAGTTTAATCAAGACATTTATCCGACGGGCCGCTTACTTCCCGGGGACGTAAGCCGCGTCCGCAAGGCTCCGTCCTTTCTTCCTCGACGGCGCGCCGATTGATCGCCCCGCGTCCATGGAATTAATTGCGGTAACGCGAGAGCCCCGGCGGTTTCTTCGGACGCCGGAGGGGAAAAAATCGCTGTAAATTACTTGCGCCGCCACGGGAAAAATATCGGGTTACTAACGAGGACCGCGGCCCTCCTCGCGTTCTCGAAGGAAGACGGGAGAATCGGGGGTCCGCCTGGAGGATGACGCGCGGAAAATACTGCGGGGAAATTTGGGTGCATAGGGAATATAGGTGTCGGCGCGATCCGCCATTTTGAGGCTGAACCTGGCAGCCATCTTGTAGATATATTCGAGTGTGCTGAATTTAACCTTAAAGGAAGGGAGGGTGAAGGAAATGTGTCAAGGGGTTAATATATGGATTCGTACGTTGCGATTAAATCGTGAAAAATTGCAGGAAGTATTGTACCTTGCCTAAAGTCTGGTTCTGAAGTCTAATCGTCTACAGCTTTTCGAGTTGGAAGAAATGGTAGACTGGTTATTTTGGGCGATCCGGTGGTTATAAGTTAAACTAGAATTTTCTGAGAGTCATTCTTCCAAGCTACGATTATAATCGTTGTAATAGCGTCTCTTCTTATAGTGAAGTTTTCTCGAAAAAATGTATAATTCACGCTACAGAGCGCAAAGCGTTTGCCGAGCCTTTGGAAAATAAACGATCGGAACGATCGTATCCCGAGATTCGAATAGACGTGGAGCTCTAAAAAAAGCGATACACGCGCACGTCTGATATCCTGTATAGTATTATTGAATGCGGCACGCGCCGCTATGTCCAATCAGCAAACTGATCACGCTGCTCACCCTCGATGGAATTGCGTGTGCGTGGATAGTTATACAGGGTGTATCGCCAGTTTCAAATCCTTCGCCGCCAATTCCATCCACAATACTCCAAATACAAACCAAATAAAGCATCTATCCATTTCTCTGCAAACATCTCCCCAAATATACCACCAAACACACCGCTCTAACATTCCATAAAATTCTTCTCGACAAGTCAAATTGCGCCAAGCTATAAAATCCAACAACATCCCAAATCAAACATCGTTCCTAAAATACATTCTTCATACTACACAGCATAATGCATCAGCAATCGGACACCTCAACCAAGTCCAAAATCCACGCTACCTAATCAATCTCCATATCCGCAGATCCAGGATGCAAGTAACATGGATGCTCTCATTCTGGCCGCCATTCGAAACGATGAATATCCCACATCGAGGTTCCAAGTCCGGCGTTCCGCCGATTCGCGACCTACGGGACACCCTGTGCGTGGAGGAAGGCGCACGAGGCGGCGGTTAGATATCCAGATCGGCGGTCAGCCGGTTATCCAACGTGCCGATCGGCATCGTCGTATAATCCTGCCGTCGTCCAGCAAGGCCTCCCTCGGTTAATTGAAAATTAACCAACCGTCGTCCATCTGCACGGTGGCACCGTCCTCTAATCACGTCTCGGCGCGAGCGTTCCCTCGTTAACCCGATATGCATCATCCGTTGCGATCCGTGGACTGCATCGATAAGTAAATCGGGTTTATACGTCGTCGCACATACCCGTCGTATTATGCCAGGTGACCCTAATTCGGCGTCAACATCACGGAATTTCGCCATCGACGTTATTGCACCTCGTCTTTCTCCCTGCTCCGCTGGACGGAAACGCCCGGACCGGAAGCGCCGATGGCAGCGGCCCGATTTTCGCGCGGCTCGTCCGGCTTTGAATCGCGCCCATCGTCTACGCATAATTCTTCGTTCGATCACGTGCACTGCGGACGCTAATTTGACTCCGCGCGTCGAGGAATTTCGCCATCGACCTTATTGCACCTCGTCTTTCGGCCTGCTCTGCTGGATGGAAACTCTCTGGTTAGGAGTGCTAATAGTGCAGCGGATAGAGGCGTTGATTTTCACTTGCTTTGAGTTTCAATCGCGTCTGTTTTCTTCGTATGATCCTTCGTTTGATATGTATACCGTGGAGCCTGATTTTTTGAGATGCTCACCTTTTTCCCTGGCGCGGTAAAGAGAAGTGTTCCGATGAGAAGATGTATTCGTGTAGGGGATGGAACCCAGGGACTTTGGTGGAAGTTTTAATGGCATTCATCAGCTTTGAATAATATTCTGATTAATATGTACATCGTAAACGTATCGATCGGATATCGATTTTAAGGACGTAGGCCTTGGTTCAGCACGCGTAAGCGGTCGATGCGGAATAAGTAAAGTTGAGTTAAAAAGAAAGATGGGGGGGAAAGAAGGTAGAGGTTGATTTTATCCTCCAAAGTGCAGAGGTACAACGCAGAAACTGAAAACGTCCATTACCTTCGTCTCTTACGATCGCATTGGCCCCTGATGCTCAAAATGGAACTCCGATCGTCCACTTTTACAGATATTCCGTAAAAAGATGCAGAAATCGGGCAGCCCAATACCGCACTCGTACAACCGATCGAGTTTATAAAAACTCTTTATGGAGCTCCCTATTTAATCCTCCCGACACGTCTCACAGCGATACGGACCGACAGCCAAGAATTAAGAGTTCACGGGTGTGATGTGAATACAGGTAACCAAAATAGCCGAGCAAGCTAATCGATCGATCCACGAATAATGTCGAGGTGATGAAAGAGTCTCGCCATCGAGCACTTTGCCATCAGAAATAACCCGCTCGCCAAAGTCGTTAATGCGGCCGCATCGATGATTCTCGCAATACCCGCGACCTGGAAAAAACATCCTCGAGCCGGGGGACGATCCTTCTGGGCGACAGGGAGAAGCTTGCGAGGAATCGGAGTCCCCTCAGGCATGCGAATAAAGTGCGCGATTTACATTTCGGGCTCGAGGCCGTGAGGCGCGGTAAAAATGGCCAAGATTTTCCACGGAGGGAGGCCAATACGTCCGGGAGCAGCTCCTCGAAATATCCGCCTCGTGCCTGGTGGGAACCTGCGTGGGGAACGTGCTTCCGCCTTGCACCGCATCGTGAGACGCGAAATCGTGATGGACAGGCATTCTGCCCTTTCGATCAGACTTACCATCGAGATCGAATATACCTTTCGAAATCCCCCAGGCGGCGCCGCGCGAACCCTCGATATAGCCGCCAATGCCGAGACACCGATCTCGACAGATTTTACGAGTCGTCGATGCGATACCGGGCCGTTGGCTTCGCAGTTTCCCCCTTCGCCCCCTTCCGCCTCTGGGTTTTATCCGCGCAATCAACGTGTTGTCTCGTAACGTGGCTTGTTGGCAGAATGGCGCGGCTTTGAAGAATCTCGCCGGGACTTCGAGGGCTCGTGAATGATAATGCGTTTATTTGATCCGAGCTGCCAAAGCTATCGAGCGGTTTCTGGAGGTATTTAGAGGTATCTTGTATGTCTTCGAGGGAATGAGGGGCGAGGAAGGGTGGATCATTCTGGGTGATCGTTGGGTGGATCGATGGATGGGTGTGATGATTGGTTTATATGAGTGGAATTATGGAAAGTCTCAGGAAGTATTGTATTTCGTTGGAAAATTGGGGTTTCTGTTTTTACAGATCATTATTCACTGAGTTTTATACAGAATGAAGAGTCGGTCAATTCTTAGAAGAAATGCGCAGATTTATGGTGGTGTGTCTTAGAGATTTTTTATGATTTTATTACGGTTCCAGGTCATTAAAAGGATTTATTTGAATTCTCTTTTTACTTAAAAAAGAATTTTTAGATTTTAAAGAATATATGAAAATATATGTTATTTCTTCAGCAATTTCTAATATTCGGTAATGTTCATGTTGCTTCATTCAAATAACTTTAAGTACAAGATAACGCAGTTATCGATTCCGAAATCTGAACGCGTTTAAAATGATTCTAATACTTGAGATACTTACCGTACGATTTATTATTAGTCCTGTCGTTAATTCCACTGATCTTTGCATATTCCAATGAACATTTCCACCTCAATAATCAAACCAAGGTCCCAAGACGAAAACCAGTAGGTTTCACTTAAAGCGCGCGGCGCAAAAATAAATTTTCAAAAAATGTAATGGCGGGACGTTCGCAAAGCGATACATGCACCTATATCTATTAAATCCCACGCTTTTCTCACAACATTCTCGCAGCGTGTACAACCATAAATCTCTGAGGTTTTCGGCCGACTCCTTTGCGCCCCCCGAAAAATGCTTCCCGAAAACGTATTTACGATAAAGACCGAGAAGCGTGGTCCATACGTCTTGAGATGAACTCCCGGACGTTGAGGCGGAGCTTAAGCCGAGCCGGTGAGTAAATAATGTGCAGCTGGGAGGGAGCAAGGGAGAAAGAAATGGCCCTTCGCACGGGTCACGAAGAGGGAAAGATCGGCGGTTCCAATTTTGATCGCGGCTCTAAATTCCTAACCTCACCTCGATGGTGCTAAATTGCCTTTGTTTCAGTGCATCATCCGCGATTCGACCGCCCGTTTAAACGCGTGTTTACAGGAGCATTAACAAATACGATTTGGCCGATCGAATTCGACCACGACGAGATCCGATGTCGGGAGGTTAATCAAATATTTCCGCTGCAAACATCACGGAGGAATCGGGGATTATGAAGAACGATGGACACTAATGGAATCACCGTCCGTTGGGATTTATTTTTGACGCGCTACGAAAATACTTCTGCATTTATTAACGTCGATGCGTTAGCGCGATGTTTTTCTGGCCGCCACTTTTGTTTTGCTTTCCCAACGAGGGACATCATTCCCGGATGAATTCCCATACTGAATTATTATTTATGAAAAATTAAAAATAATACACACTCGCACATACGCACGCATGACGCACACACGTGCATACACGTACACACGCGCACGTAAGCACGCACACACACGCACGCACGTACGCACGCACGCACGTACACGCACAAGTACACACGCGCACGTAAGCACGCACATATACACACGCACACGCACACGCACACGCGCACACACGTATACACGCGCACACACGTATACACGCGCACGTAAGCACGCACATACACACGTACACGCGCGCACACACATACATATATATTCGGCCCGCGAAAAGGGTATCGATGCAAAAGCGTTTAACCCGTCTAAAGGATCGTTGAAATCGTAGGGCCGACAGTATTATCGTTTGCTCATTCGATTTTGACCACTGCACTTCTGCGGGAGGGCGAGGGTGGGCCAGGCCAGGGGCGAAAAATGATTTGCAGGTAGCCGGACGGAGGGTGTTTCCCCTGCGAAAAATGTACAGGTGTCGAATCGTCATAAAAATTCATGGACTTCGGGGCGAGCCGAGTCGCGGAGAGCTGCTCGATATTTTCAATGGTCCTTCCTTCGTGGCATCCGCGGACGCCCTCGCCAGGATAAAAGCCCTGACGACGAAGTTTTTCTCCCGCGAAAAATGCAGGCTCGCTGCGCTTTGCAGGGATAGCGCGAAACTTCCAGCCCCTTTTTTTCTCTCTCTCTTTCCTGCTCTTCCTCCTCCTCCTCCTCGTCCTCGTACTCCTCTTCCTCCTCCATTTCCGCAGCTTCAGGGAGCGAAAAAAGCGTTTCATCCTGTATTTATGAAACGGACGGAACGATACGGACTGCAGCTCGCGACGGCGCTCGCTAAATTCTTGATTGCATTACCAGGCCGATGCTGGGAACCAGAGTTGGCCTGGACGAAGGATATCATGGCTGGCGGAGCACGTTTTCGATATCGGATAAATTTAATATCGGCTAATGCCAACTTTTGATTCTCCTGCAAAGCACCTTTGTCGATGGACCGTCAGCGTCGACGCTGACACGTCGATCGACTACGGGTGCTACTAGGTCGCTGCACGGGTTACGGCTGTCCCTTCGATGCTACCCTTTTACTGGCCCTTTGTCCTCCGTAACGAATTTACGATATATCCCACCGTGTATATTTCGTAATGGGCGGCAGTTTTTTTCAAGCGCCGACATTACGAGTACACTGGCCCGCTGGAGGTTAATGCTCATACGAGAGAGATTCGACGAGAGTTTTTGCAGTGTTCCGTGGACAGCATCAATAGACTTTGGGGGTTTGAAATTTATACTTATTTAGGGGTATATCAATTATATTTATATATTTAGGTGTATATGAAATTTCAGTATATCACATCGTGGATACTTAAATGTCGGTGTCTCATATAAAAGAAACTGGATTTTTGTTGCGATATAGATTTCTGATGTAATATAGATATAGATAATATAGATTTGTTGTAATAAAGATCGTTTAGTTCAATTCACGATCGTGTTTTAGATTCGTCTTCGCAATATTAGTTTGATTTATTTTTTTTTTTTCGAGTGCCAAACAGTAAACGCGAAGCATCCAATGAACGTATCGCGTCGGTTCGACTCGATTTAACTCGAAAATTCCACGCGTGAATTTTCAATGCGCGGCAAATTTTTCATCGCGGCGGCATCTATTTTTGCGCCGGATGAATGACGGGTGCTTTTCATTGTACTGGAAATATCGCCGTCCGAAATACTCGGCATTGCTTGCAGAAACACGGGCGTTTGTTAATGATTGATCCGGGGATTTTAAGTCGGTCGGAAAATTGGCGGGCCTGTGGCGACGCCGGAAAGGAATTCTGAACGTCCGAATATGTCCAGCATCGCAGATTAATCCGGCAGTGGATAAAAAAATCGATGGTGAATAAAGAATTCGGGGAATACTAACGTAAACAGAATAGTCAATCGTTGGTTGCAAATAGTCACAAATAAACGTCACAAATAAAAGTCGTAAACAAGTAGTCAATCGGTCGTCGCAGGGCTACGATAACGGATCATTATTTTAAATCACACGTGCACAGACCACTATATACATATTATTTAAAATCTATATAGCGTACTCGAAGAAAAAACTCGTAATATAAGAATCGTAACTTTTATGAAAGAATCCCCTGCTACCCCTCTGTTACTTTGTTACGTGACTCTGTAGGTAAGATAGAGCGCAAGGACCTTCACAGAAATCATCTTTTCAAACCTCATGAGTTTACAGATTTTACATTGTAATGGAGGAAAAGCGCAATGCAGTACAGGGAGCATATTAATACTATCTCTAATATATCATTAATTCCCAGTATTTCTACAACCGATTTCTCGTAAATTTATCTGTAAAAAAAAATATTGTTCTAATGCTCACATTTGGCTCTTTTGAGCAACGAGTCACCCGATCACTGATCTAAGACATCGTCTAGCTCTTTAGCATTATCCATCTACATCCTTTGAAGTACCAATACACTTCCTCTACGTAGCATCTACAGCACTTGTATTCTCGGTTGATTATATTTACGATACCACAATTTTCACTCGCGCTACGCCCCGAGATTCTTCGCCTCTATCGAGCACACGCGAGATAACCTCCCGTATTCCCCCGTCGTTTCCTCCGTAGATCTTGGGGCGCATCGAATTTTCATCCGCGAGGCCCGACGTGGAAGAGCGTTTAAGTGTGAAACGACGACGTTGAAGGGATCCGGTTTTTTATCCCGGCACGTCGGGCCTATCGCTCATGATGAGCCCTGGCATTTATGGCCTTGGCGAAATTCCACGGGGGGTGGGGGCAAATTTTGTACGCCGCCGGATAATATGGGCCGGCCTCGCGCAATATC
This sequence comes from Ampulex compressa, assembly GCA_038496175.1. NCBI lineage: Eukaryota > Metazoa > Arthropoda > Insecta > Hymenoptera > Ampulicidae > Ampulex > Ampulex compressa. The sequence continues at coordinate 16,664 of JBCFXI010000206.1, read as the reverse complement.
ATTCTACGAAACGCGGGACGCGATAGCGCAGAGCAGTGTTTCCCAAAGTGTGTGGCACGCGCAACCCCCCTGGGGGGACGGGATGAGTTTGGTGGGGGTCCGCGCTGGCTTATGGCCGTGACTGCTGCAACAAACAGCTTACTTTTTTCGATTATAAACGAGGAAGGTAATAAAAAACAACCAGGGAGCGAAATTATGATGTATGCACTCAATATAAATTTTATCCCTTTTTTTTTTTTATTATATTTAAAGGCGGCGACTGCTTAGGTCTTTAGCCTACAATTTCATCCTTCTCACTGATCGTAATTTTTATTTTATCTATATTTTATATTTCACTTATTATTATTCTATTTATATTTTATTATGAATGCGTTTTATTTCTCGTTGATTATTATTTTGTTTGTGTACTGACAAAGGGGGAAATACATATATATTTCGATTGTTGTCAGAGGATATGCAGGTTTCATTTTCTTTTCGACGAGGAGTATTGAGAGTTGAGAAAATTATACAAGTGGTATGTACGTGTCGAAAGTTTGGGAGACACTGGCGTAGAGCCTCGAAAGGTGCTTCTGGTGTTGGCTATCCCTCTCGCCACCCTCTCTCCTTCCTCGCCCGTTTTTTTACGACTTGCCCCTACGCGGTTGGCCAATGCATTTTGCAAGAAGGTCTCGTCGCGAGGACGAGGAGGGCCGGGAGGATTCAAAGGTGACTCGTAAAGGCGATACCGCGGGAATAAAAATCTGGCGATAGAGGCGCCGAACAGAAATCTCGAGGTCGATATTTTAAAGGTGGATCGGCAGGTGCACGAAAAAGTCTATAGCAACGAAATCTGGGTATTTAGTATTATTCTTGATCTTAATAATAATTAAGTCGTATTTGAAGAATGAATTATAAGCTATTATTGCGTTTACGATCAATATTTAGTGCAAAGTATGGATTTCAATTCTCTTATGTCAGTTTCAAGGATGAAACTTTCATCCGAGTTAGATAATTCGACTGAAATTCCATGAAACTGAATAACAAAGGAAATTAAGTAATGAGATTTAATTTGAATCTGATAATCGACCGCTGATCATTTGAACTGCGGAATTTTGGTTCGACGCGTAATTTCGAGTGTTAGCGGATCCGTGAGGATTTAATGATTGGAGGTAAAATGATCGATGGATCGATCGATCGTATACTCGGAACGCTCGACGGGCGAGAAATTCGAAATTACATTTGAATGTCGTACTATCTATAGATTTTGCCCCGCCAAAGGTACTACGTGGAAAATGGATGTTGTTGCACGCGTTGTGTAAGAAAGGCCTCGATAAATCTCGCGCACCTGCGTTGGAGGAAATAAATTTGGCCCACCTTTTCTTATCAGAGAAAGTTCGGTGCATCCGTTGTACGGCAACTAAAAAGTTATGCGCTTTGACCAGTTGCACGCTCAGGACAGAGGAGTTCTGTCGCACGTTCTGCTTGGTACGGTTCGCAATATGTATCATGCATTGAATAAATTGCAATATTGCGTACGGTTAACTTGTTTTTAATTCTCCTTTGAGGATACAAATTAACAATAAAAAAAAGAAGCAATTTTCTTTATAAGCAAAAGGAAATAAATGAATCAACCCTTTGACACACCGAAGAATGATTTTGCAGCCGTGAATGGTTTGCTTTTTATTGTACATAGTGTTTTTCTTTTTTTTTCTTTTTGTAGAGGATAGAGATGCAAATAATTCTTTATCCGCTGTTTCAGAGTATTAAACTTGAGCACGTTAGTATTACCAAATTATCTTGTGCTTGTTTGTACGACATTATTAGTCTCACGATAAATATTTTCCTTCGCAGAAACACCATGAATGTAAGCGAATCAACATATTATGTGCTAATGAAAGGCTGGCCGCCGTTTACTTAGACTTATGGAACTTAAATTGCGACTTGCAAATCGGCCTTTCAGCCGAACGAAGTCCGAAGTTTGCTTACAAAAATGGAGCTTTTCACGATTGCCGCCAAGACGTTTCCACGGTGCAAATTTGCGGTAACACGGCCCGACGTTGAGTATGAAAAGCTAAATTAACAGCTTTCGCAAAACTCGTAAAAAGTTTTGCGGAAAAGTTAAACGCGGAATTTTACATCTCCGGCTGCACTGATACAATAAAAAGTTGTCTCTTAACGGCAAGCGGCCGCGTATCTCGTCATTTACCTTTTGTTTCTACCGCCTTCTACCTTCCTTTTAATGCTTTTCGTATTAAATCGCGCCCTTCGATTCAGCTATGCTCCTCCATGCCAGCGCTTTTCGAAGATTTCCACGCAAAAATCCGTGCAAGGCTCGCCTAAAAGTATTTGCAAAGTCCTCCAGGAACACTTTAGCAAGTACGAATTTCCTTTTGCACGAGGAAAGAAAGTGGATCGATCTGTCAGGCTCATTTTTAACACTAAACCTACCATCCACTTTCTGGACATATTCACATATACCACACATATCCTTAAAGAAAAAAGCTATTAAGAAGAGGTATCGATAGATCGATAGAATTATTCGCACTTTGCAATAGAATTATGGAAAATCTTGAAAAATGCCCACTTACGTAGTACAGTAATTTTTCTAAAACACGATTGTCGGCTGATTTTGAAGGCTTTTATAGGTTTAGCGTAAAAACGATACAAATTTCGGTTTAATACGACACAAGATGACGCTTTACAATCGAATAGTTATCGAGCAATGACCGCGATGACGATTCTAACGATCCACTTTCACAATTTGCCCTCTTGCGAAGTACAGCAATTTTTCTAAGAAATTTTTTCTAAAAAACAATCGATCGCTTTGGTTAGGTTGGACAATGGTGTTAAGGTTGGACAATGGTGTTAAGCCTCCATCGTCGATCCTTCAGCGATAATGACAGTAGAAAGAGAAAATGGTGTCACAGTCCTGGGCCTCGGGGTCCATAGATGGTTTTGCCGGCGTTATTGAAGCCGTTAACGCGACTCGGTTGGCCCAATGGGAAACCGCAGGAGGAGCGCGCATCAACGAGGAGCACTGAAATTACTCGGCTACCTCGATTCATCTCCTATCGGTCTCCTCCGCTGCGTTCCTTTCATCTCTTTATCAGGCCCTCTTTCGAAACTCAGGGCGGAAGCGCGATACTTCTCACAGGATATCATTGCTTTACCATGGCTGCGCTGAAATTAGTTTTCTAGATTATTTCGCCCCGGCTGCCAGTGTCGATTGCCTCTGCCTGCTGGCGCCTCGTTCGAGAAACCTCATCCTCGTTTTGGCCCACCCACGACTTTCCACGGCTACCCTGAAGCTCAACTTCCTCGCGCACTTGCTCCGCAGCCCGCGAAATTCCCCCCCGAAATTCGTAGAATCAGAATCGTCGGTGGGATTATTAGAAAGGAGGTATCGATCTCGAACTTGTCGGAAGGTGCTGGGAAATTGGCTCTTGCCATCGGAGCTTTTATAAATTTCACGCTTTATTTGCAATACAATTATCGGGAAACGCAACCGGAGAACTGATTGTCTTTTGGTAAAGTCGTTCGCAGATTTATCGATTTGGCATTCGCTGTACGCGGATGGGATTTAGTGTCTCAGCAAGGAAATGAAAATTGCGTATGTGGATTATTTATATATGGATTTATTTATTTATTATTTACATATGGATTTATATATGGATTATTCGCTACATGGAGTCGACAAGTAGTATTTTAGTTTTACCATCTTCTCGTGTCGTCCTCAAAAATGTGTAGAGCCTAAATAAAGGATATTCTTCAGTCAAGATGAGCATCTGGTACAACACGTTCACTCTACGAAGTACCTCGTAGTTCTTCTTTCTTCCATATCACCTTAAAACTATACCCGCGGCTAACTAATACCAAACTTGGCACTAAAACTACCAGCCACTTTCTGGGCATATTTAGAACACAACATCCATCTTTAAAAAAAAAAAAAGGGGAGAGTGAAGGGAAATTTCGGTAAATCAAAATGATCATCTAAATACTGCATAAAATCATGTATAATTTAAAAAAAACACATCGTTATAAAGCACTACGATTTTTTTTTCAAGAAACGACATACCAGTCATTTTGACTGGTTTGGTAGTTCCAGTGTTAAAGAAGCCGTCGCTGTTTTCTTTCGAACAAACTTTCCGCATCCAAGTCGTTCTTACTTGCCTTCGCGGGCAACGCGTTGAGGCATCAAAGCAGCATTCATTCCACCTATCGCCTCCTCCTCCATCCCGCTATCCGCACGCGAGTATCGCGAATCTCCTCCCGCCGCTTCATTATCCCTATCGATGCGGCGCCCCTCGTGATGCGATTAAAAACTCGTATCCGGCGTAAAATTAAACCGATCCCGGCCATAAAACGTTTTCCGTGCGACAGGAGTCATCGTGCGCCGACATCGGGGAGTAAGTTATTGTTCCAAACAATGCCTTCCATTCGTCTGAAGTAATAACAGTTAAATCATTCCCAATCGGCGCCCGGGATGTTGCCGGATAGAAATCGATATTTCGGCCCATCCATCCCGGCGGCCGGCGCGAGAACTCGAGATTTCAATGTCCAATCAAACTGTAAATGCAGCTAAATCAGAATTTCGTTAAGCGGAGTGCCGGTGTACAACGTTTTTGCGCCAACGCCGGCGTTTGGCGCTATAAAAATTCGATTGAAAAACGCTACTACCGTGCTCGCACAAATCGCCTCCCCCCCTCCGACCCACCACCCTTCTATGGCGTGCGCGAAGATCTTATCGCGGGACGTGAAATATTTGTTTTAGAGGGGGGAAGATATCGGGTACGTTGCAGAGCTCTGGCGCGGGTTCGCTTTGAAATGGTCGGGCTATTTTCGACGATGGTTTTCATTGGGTCTAATACCAGAGCCATTGAAGTAGACCGAATGACTGGGGTGTAATTTCTCGGAAAGATTTCTCTATTTTATCATCCCGTACTTTCTGGGATTTTTCGTGATTTTGTTGCGATCTATTGGGTCGGGTCGTAAGTGACTTCTGGTTTTCAGTGGATTCTACTTAGTTGCATCGGAAGTTACTTATGAATCGAGCTAATATATATGTGTTATGTTATAGGATTGATCTATCGATATTTCCCGATTGTCTCCTCTTTCTCCGTGCGTTTAAAAATTATACAGCTATAGGATGTGGAGGTTGATTAAAAATAATTGTCGAAACAATTCGTTTAAATGCTATAGAGCATTCGTATCGATTTTTCGTGATTTTATTACGATGTATTAGGTCGAGTTGTAAGTAACTTCTGTTTTTCAATAGATTCTACCTAGCTCCATCGGAGGTTACTTATGAATCGAACTAATATACATGTATTATAATATAGGATTGATCTATCGATATTTCCCGATTGTCTCCTCTTTCTCCGTGCGTTTAAAAATTATACAGCTATAGGATGTGGAGGTTGATTAAAAATAATTGTCGAAATAATTCGTTTAAACGCCATAGAGCATTCGCCTCAATGCGCGCATCTTTTCAAGAACGTCCTTTTATATCGCGCTCCTCGTCTTTTCCGTGCGAGCGGCCTTTCAAATAATTCCCCGCTAAATCCTCCCATTTCCCATTTTCTTCAGCGCCTCGAGACAAATGCGGGACAAACTCGATGGCGCCTTGGCTTGCCACCGTGACCGCGTCATCGATCCGAGGTTCTCCGTGGCGTCGATGCAAACTGGGGAAATAGCCCAGTGCCCCATTCGTATTCACGGTTACGTCCCCCGCCGGCGGTCCTCGTAAGTTTTTCTTCAACTTTTCCGTATTCAATTTGCGTACCGGTAGCGTCTGCCCTTTTTCCCCCCTCCACCAGCTTTTTTCTCCCCCCTCCACTCTCGCGTATAGCGTGCAGAGCACAGGCGTACATATGTATGCGCAGGAGAGTGCACGAATTTATGTATACGCGTCCGTCTTGCTTCCGTACGTTTTCTTACAAGGCATCGCGAGCTTTAAAACTCCGTACTACGGGCCAATTTTCCATAATTTACCGCTCGGAAGAGCGGCCATTAAAATAACCGAAATTCGCGTCCAAGACTTGGAAGTCATGGCCGCGATACTTATTGGGAGTTACCGGTAGGGAGAAAAGGCGGGGCTGATGCTGGAATTATTGGATACTTTTTGGGTGTATTTGCGTATATTAGAGACGCAAAATCGATCGATACGCGATCTGTATTCTGCAATGATTCATGGAAAATCATCGAGAGCGCTATCATGTATGAAATACTGTTTTTGGAAGAAGTAATGGACGCGTTATTTTTATGGGTTTCGTAGTTTCCGCGTTAATTTAACGCATGCCTATTTAGAGAGAATAAAGGAAAGAAAGAATAAAGAAAAAGCGCTCTTGCAGGTGAGAATCTCATTTATTATTATAAAGACGATTAGGAAGAAAATCAGGAAGGTTTCTGAATCGTGATTTAATAAATTCAGTATCTCGATAAACCATTTCTACCTTCATTTATACCGACTTTACCCTCCACTATTATAACATTCATTCTTTTAAAACGGTGCCTCAATCCTCGAATTTCTTCCATCCACATCAAGCGCAAAGACAGTCAAACCCCTTCTTACAGATAAACTTAAAACATGGACTTTTTTGTATCGACACCCAAGCCTCTGCAAGCTACGCCATCGTAAACACATATCCGTCTTTTATTCACCGCATCAGCCCGTAGTTCCTCGAAACGACGATGTGTCCCACGATCGGCTAATTCCCCGTCTCTCTTGGTACACGCAAACGCCATTACATCCGGCGGACATTTTCATTCGACTAACCGAGTCCTTTTATTCGCGCTAATGCATGCAGATGAACCTTACCTGCGCCGGTGCGCGACGAGGGGTGAGAGAGGGGGGGGGGGGCTCTCGTATGGGGGCGCAAATTCAGGCGGTCCAGGGAGGAAGAACGCTCCCCGGTAATGGATGTAAAATTATGCACCTTTGTCGTTTCTTTATCTCGTACTTCTTCCTACATCGCGCTGCTGAGGGAAAAAAGGTGGGGCCTCGGGGGGGCGCGCGGCCTTGTAGGAGTATAATAATAACCGAAACACGCGCATATCGTATCATTAGCCCGGGAACGCGCCGTTCCATTTCGCGCGTCCGCCCTTAAGTAACGTAATAAGACAACGCGGCCGGCATTACTTTAGATTTCTCCTGGGAGGCGCTAATGTGACATCCATTTTCAAGCGGAGCCCCGGGCTGCTTTAAAGCATTAGGTCAAGCTGTGTGACAAATAATGCAAACAGGCGCGCATCTTAAATTCAGGTGCGGAGGAGCGTCGACGGCAATGGATGTAAAATTATGCGCCTTCCTCGTTTCTTTCTACCCCCACGTATCTGCGTACACGCGAGAAATGCCTCCTCGGCTCGTGTGCCAGGATCCTGGAAATGGAAATGGAATCGCTTTTACCTAGCTCGCCTCTGTCTCGGCGCGGCGTCGTGTGTCGACGGTGTAAACGGCAAGTCAGCAAATTTATATGATTGTGCCAGGGCGGAGGAGGGCCGGCTGCGTTACTGCTCGCATCGCGTTTGCCTAAACGGCAGAAATCGCGACTCGGATTTTCCCCGCAAAATTGGAACCTACGATTTGCCACGATAGTGTCGCCTGGAAATCCTTGAGAAATCGAAGGTTTATCGTCATCGGTATGGATAAGTATTAATTAGTTTTGTACAGCTGTCTAAGCGGCAGAAATCGCGACTCGGATTTTCCCGCAAAATTGGAACCTACGATTTGCCACGATAGTGTAGCCACGAAATCCTTGAGAAATCGAAGGTTTATCGTCATCGGTATGGATAAGTATTAATTAGTTTTGTACAGCTGTCTAAGCGGCAGAAATCGCGACTCGGATTTTCCCGCAAAATTGGAACCTATG